>JAJJWX010001404.1:0-75739 GCA_023529315.1 Papaver bracteatum | reverse complement strand
TTACTCTTGGTAACGCCTCCTCCCATTGTTTCAGTTTAGTCTTCAGCGGTGTTTAAATATCTGAAATGCATATTAATTGAACTCGTATTGTCAATGAAGGTATTGGTTCAGGGCTCTTGTTTATCATTGTTGCAAGTTCTTGGTTATATTTGATCATTAAAAAAAGAAGGTTAATTAAAATGAAAGAGAAGTTTTTTCAGCAAAATGGTGGGCTGCTATTAAAACAACAAATATTGTCAAATGAAGGTGGCGTAGAGACTTCAAAGATCTTTACTGCAGAAGAGCTAAAACTAGCAACCAACAACTATAATGAGAGTCTGATCCTCGGACAAGGAGGCTATGGATCCGTTTACAAGGGAACCTTACCGGACAACTATACAGTCGCCATTAAGAAATCCAAAATAGTTGACCAGAGCCAAATTGAGCAATTCATTAATGAGGTTTTTATATTGACTCAGATTAATCATCGAAATGTGGTGAAGCTCTTGGGGTGTTGTTTAGAAACTGAAGTTCATTTGCATGTATATGAATATGTTTCCAACGGCACCCTCTCCCAGCATATCCACCACAACAGTGGGTTGCCTTCCATTTCTTGGGAAAGCCGTTTGAGGATTGCGGTCGAAACAGCAGGTGCACTTGCTTATTTACATTCTGCAGCTGCTATACCCATAATCCACAGAGATGTCAAGTCTGCTAACATACTTCTTGATGAAAATTACACTGCAAAAGTAGCAGACTTTGGAGCGTCAAGGTTGATTCCGCTGGACCAAACAGAATTATCAACAGTTGTATTAGGGACCAGAGGATATTTGGATCCGGAATACCACCAGACAGGGAAGCTGACAGAGAAGAGTGATGTCTATAGCTTTGGTGTTGTTCTTGTAGAAATATTGACAGGAAAGAAGCCAATTCTTTCGGAGAGATCCGGAGACCTAAGAAATCTTGCTACATATTTCATTTTGTCCATGCAAGAAGACAATCTACTTCCACTACTCGATGCTCGGGTAGTAAATGAAGGGAGACCAGAACAAGTACTTGCAGTTGCTGAGCTTGCAAAGAGATGCCTGAAATTGAAGGGTGAAGAAAGGCCGTCAATGAAACGAGTAACAACGGAACTGGAGAGTTTGAGAGGAGTAGAAACACGTGTATGGGCTCGTCAACCAAACAACGGAACTACCTCAGTATTACCAGCTGAACCGGGGGACCTCTATACAGTCCCACTTATCTCTTCCACTGCCACTGATTCCGGACATTATGCTTTGGATGAAGACACAGTAGCCTCAATGACCATCCCTAGATGATTAGTTCGTGGATTTTGATGGGTTTTTATGACAATCACGCATTTTGTATATTATTTCAGTAAATTTGTATACCGTCCCCTCAGAATGTCAGTTACACATTTTTATGTATTCAATGTCATTTCAAAAATTTCTACCACTAGTTAATGTTACTTAATGCTGACTGAAGCAGAGAAAACGGAGTTGGGATTTAAATTTGTATGCTCAAATAGCCGGTGATATGTAAGTTTGATGCATTCCAGTATCCACAGTTGCGGCAACAACTTGGAATGATAAATATGCAATCACTCGTATGGAAATGTCAAGTCTTGGCATAAGTGAACTTCACACTCTACCAAGCCTTTGCGGGGGCTCGAGTTACGTGTTTCAATCCTTAAAACAAAAGTAAAATAATTTCTGGAAAGATGTGATACAAGAAAAATGATGTACTTATTAGACAAGTAGTATGTGTATGTCAAGTCAACATTAATTGACTTGACCTGTTCTTTATTGTAAGTGTGTGAATACTCTGTGTGGTTGTAATGATAATACACACATACTGATTGGCTGTATTAATAGCCAATGTCTCTCTCTATAACAACTATCTGATTTTCTAATAACATTACAAGTTTTCTCATGGTATCAGTGGGAAGATCCTGAGAATTTTTCATCTACAAATAATCTTTACAACACATATTTTTCATAACGCAGATACAAAGAATCATACACTCTTTTTCAATATCTTTTTGACTCAATACATTCTTTCTCAATTTTTTTTTCTTTCAATTTCTTCATCTCAAGACCTAAAATCTTGATTCTGTTCTTGCATATTCTTCTTCTGGTTAATGTCAACTCCAATTATTGTTTATTAGAGAAGATGTCTAACAATTCCGCTGCCGATTTTACATTCCCATTTACTAATATTTCCAATTTTGTCTCTACAAAATTGGGTTCAAACAATTTCTTGATATGGCGTGATCAGATGGAATCCATCTTAGTCTCTACAGATTTGTATGGTTATGTTACTGATGAGGTTAAAGAACCGGCTACACATATTGAAGAGGATGGTGTTTCGACATTGAATCCACAATGGCTTAGGTGGAGGAAGATAGATTATTTTGTTACAAGCTGTTTGAAGGCAACTTTTACATATTTTGTGTCTAGTGATGTTTTGGGTATTTCTACAGCAAAAGAGATTTGGAGTTATCTCGAGGTTAGCTTCAGAAGTCAGTTTATGGCAAGAAAAAGTGCTCAGAAATCAACTTCACAATGTTAAGAAAGGTAATATGACTATCTCAGTTTATCTCCAAAGCATCAAGAATATAGCAGATTCATTAGCTACCATAGGTGAAAGGGTTAATGCTTCAGATTTGCTAATGTATGTCTTGAATGGCTTGGGTAGAGAGTATGATAGTTTTGTGATTTCTGCTCAGAATAGGGAGGTTCCATTTACTTTTGCTGAAATTAAACCAAGACTTTTAAATCATGAGCAATGGCTCATTGATCAGCAACAAGATTCTAGTAATGTTTTTGATGCACAAAATCCATCTGCTTTCTACTCTAGAAATGTTAATTCTGGGAATGGTAGAGGAAAGCCTAAGGGTAACTCAAACAATGGACATAATAACAATTTTGGTTTCAAGAATGTACACGGTCAAGCAAGCAATAATTCAGCTTATCACACTGGTTTTACTGGTGGTTCTTCAAGTCAGGCTTATATAAGAGATTTTTCTCAGATAGAGTGTCAGATATGTAGAAAGAAATGACACTATGCCAGCAGGTGTCATTTCAGATATTATCCACCTATTTCTACTGCTCCTTCAATTAGTGTTGCTCCTAATATGGGTTCTCAACAAGCTTTTACTACAATGACCGAGGATCAAGTTTTTGGTGATCCATCAACTTCTGAGTCTCAACAGTGGTTAGCTGATTCTGGAGCAACAACTCATATGACTGGTGATGTCAATCTACTACAGAATACTTCTGGTTTTAAAGGCAAGGAGAAGGTGCAAGTAGGGAATGGACAAAGCACATAGAAATTAAGTATCACACTGTCAGGGAATTGGTGGAGGAAGGATTCTTACTATTGCAACATATTTCAATTGAAGATCAGCTGGCAGATATCTTCACCAAAGGCTTATGTTCACCAACTTTTACAAGATTACTTCATCAATTGCTGGGCAGTTCTACACCTCCTTCAACCTCAGTACAATTCACTTCAGAAGATGATGATTAGCTTTGATGTATTGTTTTTCTACAAATTCTTGTTTTTTACACTGTTCAATTGTTCAACCTCAGTTCAATTGTTCTTTAACTGTTCTTTGTTTTTCAAACTGTTCTGTTTACCCCTAACAGTTTGAGGGGGTGTATTAGACAAGTAGTATGTGTATGTCAAGTCAACATTAGTTGACTTGACCTATTCTGTATTGTAAGTGTGTGAATACTCTGTGTGGTTGTAATGATACTACACACACTGATTGGCTGTATTAATAGCTAATGTCTCTCTCTTTGTAACAACTATCTGATTTTCTAATAACATTACAAGTTCTCTCAGTACTTAAGCTGATTTTCTTGGAAATTACGTGTTTCAATCCTTACAACAACTAATAATGGAGTCTTGGAGCTGGAGACAGTCGTAGTGCAAATTTTCCTTAATTTGACCATAATCTGTGGCGCGACTTATATTCAGAGCTCAACTTGCAGTTTATTTTTCTTGTTTATTCGACTATGTGTGCAAGTTGGTGAAGATGGTTGATATTTTATATATGAGGAGGGTACGTTATTTCTCACAAAGTCTATGACAATGCAATCAAATTGATTTTATTCAGCTAGTATTTATATTCTAAGAAGTTCACATAAAATGCAGTAATTAGCAAATTCTTGCGAATTATGTTTTCACGAAAGTTCTAATTAATCCAGACTATCTCTTGCTGGTTACCGATAGTAACGTTAGTAGATGCATTTGGCGAAACAAAGCCAGGTTGTCAAGACAGATACGGTAATATTAGCATTCCTTACCCGTTCGGTATAACAGTTGGAGGTGATGATGATAGTCGAGGAGCAGGAGGATGCTCCATTCATGGAGTTGGGTATGGCTATGATGTTAACTGCAATACTTCTTATGACCCTCCCAAGGCCTTCATTGGCAGAGGCAATCTTGAAATTTTAAGTATATCAGAAACTGAAATTCGACAGAAGAGCGTGGTAGCTACATTATGTTATAATATGTCTGGATATTTGGTGTTGGATAATCAGATAGTCACATCAACTTTGAAGCCAACCCCATTTACATTCTCCAACACAAAGAACAGTCTGTTTACAATCGGGTGTAATTCCGGTGTAGCGTTCCTAGGACTGGATGAGCTTGGGAAGAACTACTCAAGCCAGTGTATGTCAATTTGTAATAGTAGGGAAGATATGAGAGAAGGGTCATGCAATGGAAATGGATGTTGCCAGAGCACTATCCAAAAAGGGATAAATACTTTGAGTACAGGGTTGATATGGTTTCCCAACAACCAGGGCCACAACAATGTTTTTAGAGGCCCTAGGCGAATTTACTGAAACAGAGGCCTATAAGCTCAATACATTTTCTTTGTTGCCATTTCATGTCCCGACTTTCCCATTCTCCATCCTCCATATATAGTGATCATGATAGAAGCATCTATCATATATTTATAAAAAGGAAACCGAAAATTCTTATATTTTTTTCTTATTGGATCTTTCTTTACCCAAATATCTGTTAAACTTTGGTTAATATTGTTACCCCAATTTCCCGAATCATAAATATTCATTGGTCAATATTATTCATGTTCAACTTCATCTTGCCCAATTTCATTTGTATTAGATAGTGACGATTGTTTCCTCATTTTCTCTTCATCTTGACCAATCTCATTTGTATATGGTGGTGACAATTCTTGCCATCTTGGTTCTTTATTTTTCCTAAATGCATTCTCATCATTGTCCAAAAAATCACCATTTTTCTCCATCTCATTAGCCAAATTTGCCCACTATTCACCTCTTTCGTTCATTGTTTTTCATGGTTGTCATCATTTGAAACTAAATATTTTTTCATTGCTCCTCACAGAGAACTCTTAAGTTTTTCGACTCTTATGTTCTTCTTTCTTTTAGAAACATCACTCTTGCATTTTGTCTTTCTAGGACCCATAATTGGAATTGATATTTGGTCACTTCAAGGATGAAAATATACAAAACTTGTACACAAACATCCCAAATATGTATGTCCATGTCAGTTAACTAACAATTAAAATTTAATAATCACCATTTGGCAACAGTAACAACACAACATAAACTAAGTCTAAAGAGTAAAAACTTAAAAAGCTTGAACCAGTTAGTAAATCTTAAAAGATAAAGGCCTAAAGCAAGATAACTAAATAAGAATTGGAAAAGCAAAAAAAAATACAGCTTGAAATGAATAGGCATTCAACAATACATAAAAATCAGTTGTTCGCAAATTGCAATATACCCAAAGCTCAATTTCTTCTGATATGCAGTTATCAAAAAAGAAATTTAATTTTCCGTGAATTTTGTGGTCACTGCTGATTCACACATCAGGAAACCATTATGTTTTCAAGAGTTTCAAACGTATTAACTACCAGCAGCTATTAGATTTTGGGGGCCCTAGGCCGTTTCCTAGCTGGCCTATAGCCAGCGACGGCCCTGCCAACAACACCACCTTCTTAGCTTTCAATCCTTGCAGTTATGCTTTCCTGGCTGATCGTGAGCAGTATACGTTTTCTGCATCAGATCTTCTACCCGAAAGTAAAGTGAAAGACATACCCGTCGTTCTTGATTGGGCGATAGGGACCAAGACATGTGAAGAAGACAAACAAGATTCAGCCACTTATTCTTGCCAGGAGAACACCTACTGTAAAAACTCAGACAACAATCCTGGATATCGTTGCACTTGCCACGACGGTTACACGGGGAACCCCTATCTTAGTCCTGGGTGCAAAGGTATGTTTGTACATATGGTTCACAATTCATAGAGATCAAAAACTTGATTTAAAAATGCGACTCTCATGTTCTTTATGCTCAACAGACGTGAACGAGTGTGAGGATCAAAACAATAATCCATGTGATGGGATTTGTATCAATACCAATGGGAGCTATAACTGTACTTGTCCAATGGGCAGTTCTGGCGACGGGAGGAAAGACGGAAAAGGTTGTACTAGTAATACGGTCAATGGTGAACAATTCCCAATTCTAAGTGTCGCTCTTGGTAATGCCCTCCCTGACCATTTACATACCTACTATAGTATTTTGCTTTCATTCAGTACTCAGTCTGATCTGTAGCTAAGAAATATGTTAAATTTCTTGAAGTGCATATATTGTCAATGCAGGTGTTGGTTTTGGGTTCTTGTTTATAATGGTTGCTAGTTCTTGGTTATATTTGATTGTAAAGAAAATAAAGTTAATCAAACTGAAAGAGAAGTTTTTTCAGCAAAATGCTGGTTTGCTATTAAAACAACAAATATCGTCAAATGAAGGTGGTGTAGAGACTTCAAAGATCTTTACATCAAAAGAGCTAAAATTAGCAACCAACAACTATAACGAGAGTCTGATCCTCAGACAAGGAGGTTATGGAACTGTTAACAAGGGAACCTTACAAGATAATCGTATAGTCTCCATTAAGAAGTCTAAAGTAGTTGATCAGACACAAATTGAGCAATTTATAAATGAGGTTTTTATTTTGACTCAGATTAATCATCGGAACGTGGTGAAGCTCTTGGGGTGTTGTTTGGAAACTGAAGTTCCCTTGCTTGTCTATGAATATGTCTCTAATGGCACCCTCTCCCAACATGTCCAAAACAGTAGTGGGGTGCCTTCTATTTCTTGGGAAAGCCGTTTGAGGATTGCGGTCCAAACAGCAGGTGCACTTGCTTATTTACATTCCGCGGCTGCTATACCCATAATTCATAGAGATGTCAAGTCTGCTAACATACTTCTTGATGAAAATTACACTGCAAAAGTAGCTGACTTTGGAGCGTCAAGGTTGATTCCGTTGGACCAGACAGAGTTAAACACACTAGTACTGGGGACTTTAGGATATTTGGATCCAGAATATTTCAACACTGTTGGGAATAAAGGACCGAATGGGTATTGAAATGTTGGGACCTGCTTGGTTTACTCACTCAACACTAAACTGAATTGAAATTGGAAAGCGAATTTTATTGATTTTCAAAACTCATTACACGGTCCACTCAAATTTATTTAGTGACACATTTCCTTTCACTCGACACACTCACTTGATCACTCTTTTTTTTCTTTACTCGATTACTACCCACTTATGCTTTTTACTCTTCTACTTTCGTTTCTTCCTCACTTTGAATGCTCACTTCATTACAACTTTCCCACATCAACTCATTCATATTTATAGTCTCACCTACCCGACTCATTTTTCTCTAGAATTGTCTTCAACTCTCTAGCCTAGGATTACTTTAGAAGACTAGCTATAACTTTTTATCACATGTTTTTGACCAAGGACAATTCTAGACTAGCCCACACCCGACTAGCTAGGTCTAGATGATTCTAAACATTTCTTTAATCATTCAAATCAAGTTTACTTTTTTTATTTTTTATTTTTTTTAACAGCCGCCCTTAAACTTGATTTGTACTAACTCCAAGAATCTCTCGTAATTTGACGAAAACCTCGTGCTTTAGTGGTTTCGTGAATATATCCGCAACTTGGTCTTGAGATTTTGTGTATTTCAGCTGTACCTTATTCTCCGATATGCATTCTCGGATAAAATGGTACCGTGTGTCGATGTGCTTGCTGCGGTTGTGAAATACTGGATTCTTTGCTAAAGCCATCGCCGCCTTGTTGTCCACAAATATTGTAGTTGGTTCTTCTTGCTCCATTTTAAGCTCCTTCATTAGACTCCTTAACCATATCGCGTGAAAAACACATGATGCTGCTGCGACATACTCAGCTTCGCAAGTGGAGAGTGTGACGATCGGTTGCTTCTTCGAACTGCAAATGAATGCCGTATCTCCGAGAAAAAAATACTAATCCAGTGGTACTTTTTCTTTCATCTAAATCTCCAGCCCAATCTCTATCACTATATCCAACGAGTTTGTACTTGTCTGACGACGAGTAAAATAAGCCGAAATCAAGCGTACCTTTTAAGTAGCGCAAAATTCTCTTGGCAGCCTTCATATGGGTAGTTGTAGGTGAATCCATGTATCGACTGATTAGCCCCACTGCATAGAGAATATCTGGCCTTGTACAAGTTAAGTATCTCAAGCTTCCAACAAGACTCTTGTAAATGGTCGGATTGACCTTCTCGCCTCCATCGTTCTTTGATAGCTTGATTCCGCATTCCACAGGAGTAATTGCCGGATTATACTCCTCCATTTTAAATCTCTTAAGGATTTCTTTTGCATATCCTTCTTGAGATATAAAAATTCCATTTTCTCGTTGTTTTACTTCGAGCCCGAGATAGTATGACATGAGACTGATGTCTGTCATCTCAAATTCTCTCGTCATCGCTTTCTTGAATTCTTCAAACATTATTGGGTTATTGCCGGTGAAGATCAAATCATCTACATATAGGCAGACGAGTAACATATCTCCTTTTTCGTTCACCTTCACATAGAGAGCATGTTCATGCGGGCATTTACTGAAATTATTTTCTTGGAAGTACTTGTCGATTCTGCTGTACCACGCCCTTGGTGCCTGTTTTAGGCCGTATAAAGCCTTTTTCAACTTCAGGACTTTATTTTCTTGTCCTTTTACTTTGTACCCCGGTGGCTGTTCGACGTATACCGTCTATTCAAGATGTCCATTTAGAAAGGCAGACTTGACGTCCATTTGATGAACTTTCCATCTATTTTGGGCAGCTAGAGAAATAATTAATCTTATAGTTTCTAGACGAGCGACAGGAGCAAATACCTCATCATAGTCGATGCCTTCTCTTTGGTTGTAGCCTTTTGCAACCAATCTTGCCTTGTATCTTTCAACCTCTCCTTTAGCGTTTTTCTTGGCTTTGTACACCCACTTTACTCCAATTGCTCTTTGTCCTCTAGGAAGTGTTACAAGCTCCCAGGTGTTATTTTTCTCAATAGCCTTGATTTCTTCATCTATCGCCTTTCTCCATTTCTCACTTTCCACGGCTTCGTCAAAAGTTATTGGTTCACTATCTGCAAAAAGACAAAATAGAGAT
The DNA here is from genome assembly GCA_023529315.1 of Papaver bracteatum. Taxonomy (NCBI): domain Eukaryota; kingdom Viridiplantae; phylum Streptophyta; class Magnoliopsida; order Ranunculales; family Papaveraceae; genus Papaver; species Papaver bracteatum. The sequence goes on along the minus strand of JAJJWX010001404.1, from coordinate 66,279 downwards.
ATATTGTCTCCATAGATGTCGCTTAAACTCCTTGTCTGTAAGGGCCTTTCGCTGGAGCTCTCATCTGTTGATGATGGATCATCATGATGCACTGCTGGAGGTGATGGTGGTGGTGAAGTAGCTGGAGCAACTGGTTCGGGTAGTTGTTCTTCTTCTTCTTCTTCTTCTAGAATAGGGAGAAAATTGTAATTCTTTTCTTGAACGCCGAAATCCCAGAATCTTTCTTCATCGAACTCCACATCTCTGCTTGTGATGACCTTTTTATTGATCGGATCATACAACTTGTATCCCTTGGATCGAGAGTCATAACCGATAAATATGTACTTGACACTCCTGTCATCCAGCTTCGTTCTCAGCTGACTCGGCACATGAGCATATGCGATACTTCCGAATACTCGTAAGTGTGAGACGCCGGGTTTCACTTCGCTCCATGCTTCTAAAGGAGTCATGTTCCGCACGCTTTTTGTGGGACATCGGTTTATCAGGTAAACCGCACAGTCAACCGCTTCTGCCCAAAACTCCCTGGGCACTCTCTTTGTCTTCAACATACTCCGGACCATGTTGAGAATTGTTCTGTTTCTCCTTTCTGCAACTCCGTTTTGTTGAGGTGTGTATGGAACCGTAAGAGGCCGACGGATTCCATTGTCTTCGCAGTAAGCCTCGAACTCCTTCGAAGTAAATTCGCCTCCTCTGTCTGATCTCATAGCCACAATTTCAAATCCGCTCTCCTTCTCCACAAGGGATTTAAATTTCTTGAAGTTGGAGAAAACCTCCTATTTTTGTTTCAAGAAATAAACCCAGGTTTTTCGACTAAAGTCGTCGACAAATATGAGGAAATAGTTGTTTCCACCATATGAGCTTGGATTTATTGGTCCACAAACATCTGTGTGAACTAAATGCAGTGGTTTTGTGGCTCTTGAGAATGTTTCCTTAGGAAAACTTTTTCTAAAATGTTTCCCAAGTAAACATCCTTCACACAGCTGATCCGGGTGGTCTATTCTTGGCAAACCTCTAACCATCTTTAGTTTGGACAATAATTTTAACCCTCCAAAATTAAGGTGTCCATATCTAAGATGCCATAACCATGACGAGTCTTTGACACAAGCAGTCAGACATCTCGCGACGTCATTTTGAATGTTCAGATAGAACATCCTATTCCCCGTCATTGGCACCTTGGAAATCAATTTTCCTCTCCCATCTCTTATGAAAATACTAAGGTTTTCCATATTCATCCTATAGCCTTTTTCTAAGAGTTGTCCCAAACTTAATATATTCATTTTTACGTTAGGGACGTAATAAACATCGGAAATAAACTCATGATTTCCATTTTTCAACTTAATTAAAATTTTGCCAAGACCACTCACCGGAGTTTTCGCTCCATTTCCGAACGTCACGTTGCCGGAAACTGATTCATCAAGCTCCATGAACTTCTCCTTCGTACCACACATATGGTTACTTGCTCCCGTATCAAGCACCCACGTACAATTCTCACTGTAGTCACCTCCTTTGCATGCCACCAACAGGGTCTGGTCTCCTTCTTTTTCTTTACTAGCATAGTTAGCTTTTTCTTCGACGTTATCCGATGAAAACCAACAATCTCGAGCATAATGATCACGCTTATGATAATTATAACATTCAACTTGAGATTTGTTATACCTTGGCTTATTATTGTTGTGCCATGAATTGTTTCCTCTGCCACGACCTCTTGTGAAGCTTGACCTCTGGCCCCTTTGATCATCATCATTTTGCTTGCCTCTTCCTCTTCCGCCGTAGTAGCCGCGTCCTCTTCCTCTAGCATTACTACTAGAGCTCTCTCCTTTGTCTTTCAAAGTGAGCTTTGCTTGTAGAACTTGTTCTACTTCTCCCTCTTTGCTTCTCTTTTTTATTCTTTCTTCATGGGCTTGTAGCGATCCCATGAGCTCATCCACGGTCATGGTTTCGACGTCTTTGGACTCCTCAATAGCGACGACGATATAATCAAATTTTGGAACGAGTGACCGTAATATTTTCTCGATCACACGACTATCACTCATGACCTCACCATTTCTTCTTAGTTGATTGACGACAACTAAAACTCTTGAAAAATAATCCGAGATTAATTCGGACTCTTTCATGGAGAGAGATTCAAACTCACCTCTTAGAGTTTGCAACCGCACCTTCTTTACTTTGTCCACGCCTTTGATGGAATTTTGCAAAATTTCCCAAGCCTGCTTTGCATTAGCGGCTCTTGATATCTTCTCGAAGGACGACTCATCCATGCTTTGATAAAGAAGGAAAAGATCTCTTTTATCTCTCTTTCTTGAAATATGTAGCGTATCCTTTTCAGCTTGTGGTAGCGCCGCTTCATTTTCCGGTTCGACATAACCTTTTTCTATTATCTCCCACACATCTTGCGAGCCTAGTAACGCCTTCATTTGAATGCTCCAGTTGTCATAGTTTTCTTTAGTGAGTTTAGGAATTTGGAAGGGAAACATTTCGGTAGCCATTAGGATTTATGGCTCTGATACCACTTTGTTGGGAATAAAGGACCGAATGGTTATTGAAATGTTGGGACCTGCTGGGTTTACTCACTCAACACTAAACTGAATTGAAATTGGAAAGCGATTTTTATTGATTTTCAAAACTCATTACACGGTCCACTCAAATTTATTTAGTGACACATTTCCTTTCACTCGACACACTCACTTGATCACTCTTTTTTTTCTTTACTCGATTACTACCCACTTATGCTTTTTACTCTTCTACTTTCGTTTCTTCCTCACTTTGAATGCTCACTTCATTACAACTTTCCCACATCAACTCATTCATATTTATAGTCTCACCTAACCGACTCATTTTTCTCTAGAATTGTCTTCAACTCTCTAGCCTGGGATTACTTTAGAAGACTAGCTATAACTTTTTATCACATGTTTTTGACCAAGGACAATTCTAGACTAGCTAGGTCTAGATGATTCTAAACATTTCTTTAATCATTCAAATCAAGTTTACTTTTTTTTATTTTTTATTTTTTTTAACAAACACAAGCCAACTGACAGAAAAGAGTGATGTTTATAGCTATGGTGTAGTTTTAGTAGAGCTCTTGACAGGAAAGAAACCAATTTCCATGGAGAGATCGGAAGAACAAATAAATCTCGCTACGTATTTTCTTTCATCGATGGAAAATGACAATCTGTTCCCACTTCTTGATGCTCGAGTAGTAAATGAGGGGACGCCAGAAAAAGTAGTTGAATTTGCCGAGCTTGCAAAGAAATGCCTGAATATGAATGGTGAAGAAAGGCCTACCATGAGACAAGTAACAACTGAGCTAGAGAGTTTGAGAACGGCAGAGACACGCGTATGGGCTAGCGAACCGAACAATGTAAGAAGAACAGCATTACCAAGTGAGCCAAGTGACCTCTATGCTGTCCCACTTTACTCTTCCACTAATGTTGATTCTGGGCAATATAGTTTTGGTGCAGATACGATAGCCTCGATGAACACCCCTAGATGATTAAGTAACTCAATCATCTTGATTAACAATCCCAAATTATGTACTTTTCACAACAAGTACATGTCTTGTTAAGTAAACTTGTAGACTGAGAGAATACTAATTAGTCCCCCAATTTCTGTAATTTGTAATTGTGAATAAAGAAATGAGACGAGTGGAATTGTGTTTGAAAATTGAAACCATATGCTTAAAACGAGAATGCATTTACAAAATAATGAGGAGATCATCTTACAACACAAATGATTATTGTCAGAATATGATTTCTAGCTATTTGGCATGTCAATAATAAAATTAGTCCTCCATTATTATGCTTAGTCGGCTACAGTTCAGGTTATGAGCTAATCCTCGTTTTTCAACATATACTGTATGTGCATATGGAAAAGAGAAGACTCAGAAGTCAGAAATCTTGTTGACAATGAACAACCGCTGATTGCGGCACCATATCTAATCTATTACTTCAATTAGATTAATTATAAATATTTGGACTTGCATTAACATTCATTTCTGTACAAGTTGGTGATGCAAGATGATTTTATTTTAATGCATTTACTTGGTCAAGACTCAAGAGGGTGAATGGCAATGCTGGAAGTTCTTGGAAATCCAATTGAATAATTCATTGGCAACCAATATGTCAAATATGTTTACGTATTTCAAGAAATAAGCTAAACTAATATGGTAGGTATGACTGTAGTTGAAAATTCATTTCTTCTTACAGAGCTAGGTAGCCGAAGTAGATAAAAAGATTCTGTAGCTAGTTCTGATCATGTTTTTACAAGGATTCTTCCTATTTCACTTGATCATCATTTGCTGGATACCGCTGGCATCGGTGGTTGTTGCATTTGGCGAGACAAAGCCAGGTTGCCAAGCCAAATGTGGTAACATTAGTGTTCCTTACCCTTTTGGTATAATTGATAGAGGAGATGATGATAATCTGGGAGGAGCAGGAGGGTGTTCAATTCATGGAGTTGGGTATGGCTATAACATTAACTGTAATACTTCTTATGACCCTCCTAAGCCCTTCATGGGTATTGGCAATCGTGAAATTTTAGGTATATCAGAAACCGAAATTCTCATTAAGGAGGTGCCATCTACACTGTGCTACAGTATGGCCGGTGATGTGGTGGTTAACAAATCTATCTCATGGGATTTGTCCGCGACTCCATTTACCTTTTCGGATACAAAGAACAAGTTTTTTGTGGTTGGATGCAACTCCGCAGGTTCTTTTCTTGGGTCTGATCAGTTTCAGAAAAATTTCAACAGTCCATGTGGAACATTATGTAACAGTAGGGAGGAAGTGAAAGAAGGGTACTGCAATGTCAATGGATGTTGCCAGAGCAGCATTCCCAAGGGGATAAAGAGGTCAACCACAGATGTGGCAAGAACATCTAACACTACGTTCTTGTCTTTTAATCCTTGCAGCTATGCTTTCTTGGCAGATTATAAGCAGTTCACATTTTCTGCATCGGATCTTATGTCCAACAGTAGAGTAAGAGACATTATTCCCGTTGTTCTTGATTGGGCAATAGGGAATAAGACATGTGAAGAAGCACAACAAAATGCGACTATTTATGCGTGCAAGGAAAACAGTCAGTGTAACAATTCAAAAAACAATCCTGGGTACCGTTGCACTTGCTTTGACGGTTACAAGGGGAATGCTTATCTCAGTCCTGGATGCCTAGGTACGTGCACATGTCTCCACGATTACTGAATAGTTCATTTTTGAGTGCCGTCCAACATAAGCTAATATGTGTCATGTTTTTCTGTTCTTATGAGTACGCCACGATAGATGTGAATGAGTGTGAGGATCAGCACAACAACCCGTGTGTTGGCATCTGCATCAATACCAGAGGGAGTTACAACTGTACTTGTCCAACTGGCAGTTCTAGGGACGGGAGGAAAGATGGGAAAGGTTGCACTAGCAATGTTAAGAGAGATCGGTTCCCAATACTAGGTAGGGGCTACTCTTGGTACCATCTCCTGTTAAATTGTTATTTGGTCTTCAATCTTGTATAGCTAATGTCTAATGAGCATAATATACTGAAATTCACAATGTTAATGCTGCAGGAGCTGGTTTAGGGCTGTTGTTTATTATTGTTGCAACTTTTTGGGTACACTTCATCATAAAGAAAAGAAAGGTAATCAAGCTGAAGGAAAAATTCTTTCAGCAAAACGGCGGGTATTTGCTGCAGGAGCTGGTTTAGGGCTGTTGTTTATTATTGTTGCAACTTTTTGGGTACACTTTATCATAAAGAAAAGAAAGGTAATCAAGCTGAAGGAAAAATTCTTTCAGCAAAACGGCGGGTATTTGCTAAAACAACAAATGTCTTCAAATGAAGGCGTAGTGACCTCAAAAATATTTGCAACTGAAGAGTTAAACTTAGCAACCAACAATTATGATGAAAGTCTTATCCTCGGCAGAGGAGGCTTTGGAACTGTTTACAGGGGAACCTTACCAGACGGTCGTGTAGTCGCTATAAAGAAGTCCAAAATTGTTGATCAGAGTCAAATTGAGCAATTTATAAATGAGGTTTATATTTTAACTCAGATTAACCACAGAAATGTGGTGAAGCTTTTGGGGTGTTGTTTAGAAACTGAGGTTCCTTTGCTTGTTTATGAATATGTTTCCAATGGCACGCTCTTCGAACATGTCCATACCGTCAGCGGGGTGCCTTCTGTTTCGTGGGAAAGTCGTTTGAGGATTGCAGTTGAAACTGCAGGTGCACTTGCGTATTTACATTCTGCGGCTTCTGTACCTATCATTCATAGAGATGTCAAGACTGCCAACGTACTTTTAGATGAAAATTACACGGCAAAAGTTGCAGACTTTGGAGCATCAAGGTTGATTCCTTTGGAGCAAACAGAATTATCCACGGTAATAATGGGGACCAGAGGATATTTGGATCCGGAATACCGCCAGACAGGCCTACTGACAGAGAAGAGTGATGTATATAGCTTTGGTGTGCTTCTTTTAGAACTCCTGACTGCAAAAAAACCCATTTTTCATGAGAGATCTGGAGAACCAAGAAATCTTGCTTCGTATTTCATTTCGCTGATGGAAGAAGACAATCTATTCCACTTTCTAGAAGCTCGAGTTGTAAATGAAGGGATGCAGGACCAAGTAACTGGAGTTGCCGAGGTCGCAAAGAGATGCCTGAAGATGAAGGGTGAAGAAAGGCCAACAATGAAACTTGTAACAGCAGAGCTAGAGAGTTTGCGAGTGGTGGTAAAAACATGCGCCTGGTCTCGTCAACCAAACCATGAAACAAGAACAACATTATCGACTGAGCCAAGAGACCTCTATACTGTGCCTCTTTCCGTCGATTCTGGGTGCAGTAGTATGTAAGTCTAAAATGGGAATGCTGCCCCATACAACTTCTTCTCTAAGAAAAACCCTAGAAACGCTTGTCAAACTCAAGGTTCTCTCTTCATAATTCATCGTAAGAAAGGTTCATGTTTTATTATTTCATTGTCAAGAAACAAGAAGCTTAAGGTTCATCAACAATATAATGTTGGATAATAATTCTTTACAATAAGAAGTGAATATATAGATTACAAAAGTGAGTAGGTAAGGAAGTAGGTAAGGGAGTAGGTAAGGAGTATGCAAAGGGGTAGGTAAAGGAGTAGGTAAATGAGTAGGTAAAGGGGTAGGTAAAGGAGTAAGATTCAACACTCTCCCTCAAGGTGGTGCATATAAGTCACATTTGCCCAACTTGACAAGTAAAATTTAAACTAAGCTTTCCCTAATACTTTTCGGTCCTCCGTAGTTTCAGGATATTTCGGTCCCATCTTCGTAGTTTAGGGACATTACGGTCCTCTTCGTAATTTAGGGACATTACGGTCCCCTTCATAGTTTTTGGACATTGCGGTACCATCTTCATAGTTTCAGGACGTTTCGGTCCTCTTCGTAGTTTAAGGACGTTACGGCCCCCTTCACAGTTTTTGGACATTGTGGTCCCATCTTCGTAGTTTTAGGACATTTCAGTCCCATCTTCATAGTTGTAGGACATCTCGGTCCCCTTCGTAGTTTTAGGACGTTCCGGTCCCCTTCATAGTTTAGGACATCTCGGTCCCCTTCGTAGTTTTAGGACATCTCGGTCCCCTTTGGAAGTTTAAGGACATTCCGGTCCCCTTCACAATTCGCAATAGATTTGAACACTTTGACATAATTGTCACACACTTCTGTTTGTTAAATCATTCAAGCATTTCATCAAATACCTTCTCTTCTTCCACCGGTTACTGATTTCAACCGGAAGCATCTCCATCTCTTAATTATATGACAACAAGGTCTTCTTCTTGTCCTGTACACACGTGCTTCAATATTTTCTTATCATGATAGAACTCGTTATACCCTTTTTTTTTCTTTTTTTTTTTTCAACAGTAGTATCTCGTCAGCCATGTTTTCTCGACATCAGTAACATGCCCTAAACTCGATTTTCATCTTGAATTCAAACAACATCAAACCTCTCCTTCTTATCACAACTTTGCAAACTCTTTAGGAAAACTTCCAACTTCTCTTCCTCTCCTCTCTCCTTCTCACCTTGCAAATCCTGAAGCAAGTGAGATGGTGTAGGTACTGCTGAAGAAATGAAGAGATCTTCAACGATAAGAGTTTCGACCTCTGGAACTGTCTCCGGAGGTTGCATAGTAGTCATTCCCAAATCGGTAGAATCTTGAGGGTTACTTGAGCTTACTTCTGTAACATAAAGATGCATCTCACTGTTATTTGGAAATAAATCCATCCAATACAACTCTTCAATATTGCTCTCTCCCTGAAGAGGAGAACCTGTATCATATATTGAGTAAAACTTCTCGTTCTCAGAGAAGGTAATATCCATGCTAACATAATATTTGCGAGTAAAAGGATGATAACACTTGTAACCCTTTTGGTACGGATGATAACCAACAAATACACACTTTAGAGCACATGGGTCCAGCTTGCTTCACAAATGTTTCTGTATGTGGACATATACAACACATCCAAACACTCGTAGAGGAAGTTTAAGCTGGGAATAAATTGCCACAAATGAAGCCCATTTATCCAAAGGTGTTTGAAATTTCAAAACACTAGTGGGTACATGATTAAGGAGATACACTGCATTTTTGATGGCTTCTTCCCAAAAATGTGGCCCCATGTTTGCTCCAATCAAACAAGCTCTTGTAATCTCAAGTAATTGCCTGTTCTTCCTCTCTGCAACACCATTTTGTTGTGGAGTAGAAGGACAAGTAGTTTCATGAATTAAACCATGTTCCTTGAAATAACCTTGTAAAACTTCATTAACATATTCGCCACCATTATCAGAACGAAGGACCTTTATAGCGGTGGAAAATTGTGTTTGAATCATTGCATGAAAAGACTTGAAAATATCAGCTACGTCACTTTTATTTTTCATCAAGTAAAGCCAAGTCATACGAGTGCAATCATCGACAAATAGAACAAACCAACGAAATCCTGAAATACTAGTAATTCGGAAAGGTCCCTAAACATCGGAATGAACCAAAGCAAATGGAACTAATCTTCTGTTAAAAACATTAGGATAAGTAGTACGGTGGCTCTTCACTAAGATGGAAGTTTCGCAGTTAAAATCAGATGGTTTGCAGGTTGGAAATAAATGTTGTAAATAACCAAAAGAAACGTGACCCAACCGGTGATGCCGTAATAATATTTGATCTTCATATGCACGAGAAGACCATTTGGATAACAAAGTCCGTCCTTCACATACATCATCTACGTAATACAACCCCCCTTTCTTAGTACCACGCCCAATTATCTTCCCGTTACTGAGATCTTGGAGAAAACAAAAAATCGAATAGATCAATACTACACAATTTAATTGTGAAGTCACTTGTGATACTGATAAAAGGTTATTAGAAAGAGAAGGAATCAACAGAGTATGTTCCAAAGTCAAAGAAGAATTCAACTCCACTCTCCCAGCTGCGGTAACCAGACATGAAACTCCATTGGCATTATAAACCTTTGAGCAATGGGATGCGCATACCTCCTTCAAAAGAGATGCTTCAAATGTCATGTGATTAGTGGCACCGGAGTCAAGTACCCAACCATGATCTTTTTCTGATTTATTATTTTTATTTTTTAACAAATGAGACTAAAAAAGGTACAAATGAAACTGATTGTATACACAACTGTTTATGGGGGGGCGAAAAAAAAACCGGCTAGATATTAGCTAGCAGTTAAAAAATATATGAGTAATTGAATAGGAGGAATAAGTCCTATAAGGGTAAAAACGGTAAGAGTTCAAATTCAAATCAAGTTTTCTCTTGCACAGAGAAATTAAGTTCGAAAAATCAACCAAATATATGAAAACAAACTTAACAAGGGTTTGCTTATAAGGGCAACTCCTATGGTATGGATGTTAAATCATCCACATCTCATGGAGAATCCATATAAATAGGAATAATCAGGATTTTATGAAGTTTTTTTCCACTATGGAGATCTATATAAATATCCACTAATTGGGACCCACATTTTTGTTTTTGTTTTTATTACATTAAAATACTAAAAAAAATTGCTAATGAAAAAAAAAAGGAAAAAAAAAATGTATCCGATCACTTAGTGATCGGATGAGAAAAGAAAAAAAATGTATCCGGTCACTTAGTGACCGGATGAGTAAAAAAAAAAAAAATTACATCCGAACACTAAGTGTCCGGATGGGGTTATCCGGTCATAGAATGACCAGATGGACTCTCTATATATACCTCCACACATTTGAGGAGGCCCCTCTGGACTTGACAAATATATGGATGTTAAAATCATCCATAGTAGCACTTTTTAGTCCACAAAATATGGATCATCACAAAGATGTGGATGATTTTTGTCTCCATAGGAGTTGCCCTAAGAAAAACAAACTCAATTAGCTAAGATCAATTAATTTAGCTAAGATAAAAAAAAATCTTGATCAAAGATGATAATTGTTTGTAAGAAACAAAAACAGCAGTACAACTTACTTAGTCCAAGATAAAATGGATTAACAAGATTAAGTGGGATTTAAAAAGGACAATCATAAACTCAGCATAACAAGTTTATCATAAAATCGGTAGTACAGCTTGTTTCAATAAGTGTATAAAGAAAGACAAGAACCTTAAGCCAGCGGAAGAAGGATCAATCGAAGTAACGAAGCACTCACTACTAAGAAGCACTCAACTCACCATGGAGCTCTGATACCATGTCAAACTCAAGGTTCTCTCTTCATAATTCATTGTAAGAAAGGTTCATGTTTTATTATTTCATTGTCAAGAAACAAGAAGCTTAAGGTTCATCAACAATATAATGTTGGGTAATAATTCTTTACAATAAGAAGTGAATATATAGATTACAAAAGTGAGTAGGTAAGGAAGTAGGTAAGGGAGTAGGTAAAGGAGTAGGTAAGTAGTAGTCAAGGGGGTATGTAAAGGAGTAGGTAAATGAGTAGGTAAAGGGGTAGGTAAAGGAGTAGGATTCAACAACGCTGCTTTCCCGGCGGTGGATTTATGGCTTCTAAGGCTACTAAAACCAACGAGTCTGGTGTTTCTCCGCCCAAAAATCGAGATACTCAAGGTTTGATTCCATTTATAGTTAAGCAAATTCATGAAATATGTATAGCATATGTCAATGCCAAACTTGTTGGGAAGGTGTTAAATAAAGAGGAAAAGATTATTCAGAAAGTATTAAGGGATTCTCATATATATTTTGTATAGTGAAAATTTCTGAGGAGCCCAAGTTTGCTTCTTCTCTCTTCCATTAACCCATCATTTATATGGGATATATGTGTAACCCAAAATACAAGATCTACGGCTGAGATTAGTAGTTTCAGATTGGATTTATATTTTTATATTTTCTACATGACTAAATTAACCTTAATTAGTTAAGTATTTTTAACTAAATTATATATTTTTTAAATCCGATGACATTTAAAAAATCTAATGACATTGGCGTTATTTATGGGTGTAATTTATGGTCAAACCATTAATTATTGTTTCCCTTAATTCCGGTTATTCACCTCATTGGTGATTAAATGCGTTCAAAAAGGAATGTTTCATGGTGTACACAATACGCATATACACGTCAACAGAATATTTGGATGTGTTCTTTGATTTTTGTTTAGTCTCTCGTGAGCTCCTCTCTACCCTAGAAACTCTCGTGAATCTAAATGCTGAAAATAGTCGTAAGTATCAAGATTGGATCCAGCTTATTTAGGCTTTATAAGAATACTCGTCTTTAGTTTTTTGTTCTCCCTCTCTTCTCTTGATTTTTGTTTCTTTAACTTTCCGTTATATCTATCCTGTTTGATCTTGTGATCATATAATCGCATTGCACTTGGTTATTTGACAGCTAAACTCTTAGCTTTTTTTGTTTGTAGTTAGTCCAATTCTCTTTTAAGGTTTTGGCATAGACATCTTTCATATGCTAATTTATTGTCTGTTTCTTTATTATGTGGAAGTTCCAATTTTTTTTCCAGCACATATGGAAAAATCATTTTTCACCTTACTTTTTATGAGAAAATTTCATTTTTCACCTTTCTATTGTGTGATAATTTTGTTTTTCATCTATTTTTTGAGTGAAAATTTGGTTTTTTTACCTTTGTATTGTGTGAAAATTCAGTTTTTGATCTCTATTTTTTAATGAAAATTTGGTTTTTCACCGTAAAAAGTTGTGTTTTTTTTTTATCACTTCGAATTTTTATGTGAAAAATTCATTGTTCACTCTTTTTCTTTTTACCTCACACTGTGAAACATTTTGTTTCTAGTTTCAACCTTAAAAAAAGTTTAATTTTATAAAATATAATGGTTCAAGCAAATAATGACAGGAAAACATAATGTAAGCCGTAAAGGAGATGACATGAAAACATAATGTAAGCCGTAAAGGAGAATAAATAGGAATAATCACGAGTTAGTTGGAAAGAATAAAGAGAGAAGGAAAAAAATCAGGAAAGAAAATAAATTGGTGAGAGAAAATTAAAAAAAATATTTATTTTTTATTTATTATGGGAGGTTATAAGAGTAACTTAGAGGTTTTTCTAACTAATTATGGGTTTGTAATATAAGGAATCTTATTGATGGGCTTCTGAAAAAGAATTATTTTGTTTTGGGCTAGAAAAAAAGTTCCCCATTTTGTATATACGGTAGTTATAACATATTTTGTATGTTAGGAAAGATATTAGTTTAGTATAATTTTCTCTCTATATTTGTAAAGCCGCTTAAGGCCTATTTAGACACAGGTTTATCCTGCATTGTATTCAAGATTTTGGGTAATACACAAAACCTTCAAATTCCTACCTTGTCGTTTCATGGCATCTGAGCCAGAATCGAAGTAACCTAAATAATTGAAAATCAGAAATCAATCTCTTTTTTAGCGTCATGGCTTGGGAAGAATCGACTTCTTTTGGTAAACCTAAAATTGGTATAATTTTACTGGCGAAATCATCATACCTGTATGATTTTAAGGATGTACGTAATACAGTGAAACGAAATAGCAATAATTGTGAACAAGATGAACAAGTTGTTGTTAATACCGCACTTATGAATATTGATGGGAATTCTAATGGAAGCTATCTTTCATCACAAGATCGAGTAAAACTTTTTAATACTCTCACCGATGCACAATGGGAAGCTATTGTGAATATGCTTAATTCGTCGAATAAGGATGTGAATTCGTCGAATAAGTGAATACTTGATACAGGGGCGTCAAGGCATATGACAGGAAGGAAAGAATTTTTGTGTAAAACATATCAAATAGGTTTTTCTTCCGTAAAACTTCCAAACGGGACATACACAATTGTTTCATGTGAAGGCACTGTGGTGTTTGGAGATAATATGAGATTATATCGTGTTTTATATGTTCCCGATCTTCACAGTAACTTGATTTCATTAGCATGTTTAATTAAAGATCTAAAATGCATTGTCACTTTGACTGATAAGTTATGTGTGATACATGACCGCACTATGAGGATGCTGATTGGTGTGGGAGTGGAACGAGACGGGGTTTATATCTTCCACAGTGGAGCGCAGATTATATGGTAAATCGGGTTACTAATGGTAAAGATTACAACTTATGCCATAGGCGTCTTGGTCATCCTTCTAATAAGATTATTTCTTTGCTTCCTGGTATGAACAAAGTTGATTGTCAGAAGTTTCTCAATGAACCGTGTGATACCTCTTTTAAGGCTAAACAAACTCGTGCTAGTATTCCTATTAGTGAGAATAAAGCTAATGATATATTCAGTTTAGTTCATTGTGATGTATGGGGTCCTATCGTACTTCGTCTTCTTGTGGTGCACACTATTTTCTTACGATTGTTGATGATTGTTCTCGTCGTGTTTGGGTTTATTTGATGGCACACAAAACTGAGGTGGTGAAGAATTTTCAGAATTTTTGTGCTATGGCTAAGACACAATTTGATATACAAGTTAAGAAGGTTCATAGTGATAATGGTAAAAAATTTCGTCCATTGATTCCATTCTTTTCTGCACAAGGAATAGAATTTCAAACCTTATGTGTGGATACACCACAGCAAAATGGGAGAGTGAAATGCAAACATCGTCATATATTGAACGTGGGTCGTGCTTTGCGTTTTCAAGCAAATTTACCTCTTCGGTTTTGGGGTGAGTGCATTCTAACCGCTGCTTATATTATTAATCGCACACCTACTCCCTTGCTTAGTGGGAGAACTCCGTATGAAATGTTACATAGGAAGCCTCCTATTTATAATCTTATTCGGGTATTTGGATGTTTGTGCTATGCAAGTATTGTGCCTCGTGATCGTAATAAGTTTAATCCACAAAGTCGAAGATGTATTTTTGTTGGTTATCCTTATGGTAAAAAGGGTTGGCGGTTGTTTGATTTAGAAACGAAACAATTTTTTGTGTCTCGCGATGTAGTTTTCTTTGAAAACAAATTTCCTTACACGGTTGTTTCTTCGGATAAGAATAATAATAAAGATAATAATAATGAAGTTGGGGTGGATGACTGGCCAGTAATTTCTGAAGAACAATCTAATTTTCTGGCGTCTGATAGTCTTCAAATACTAGCCATTGTGATTCCGGGAAGTACTGAATGTGTGACAACAGAACCGAGTAGGACAAATAGGTCTACTGGTATTTCGTAAGCATCACAGAACGTGACTGGTGGGATGTCAGGTGGGATTAATTGCCAGAAAAGTTCAGGAAAAGTTTCAAAAGCAGAACGTGTCTCCCCTGAACTTAGTATGCAGAACATGGCACGCAACATTTCTCCAAATGTGTCAGAGAACAAAAGGAATGTCTCAAGTGAGTTTTTGGATGGTTTTGTCTCATCAGACATCAATAAACATAAAAAGTCAAGTGATCCAAAATGTGTTCGGAGTATGTCAGAGACTTTTATCTCTTGTGACGTTAACTCTCAAATTAATTCAAGTGTGAAAAGGGAAACACCTACTGGAAGTCCAACAGTCACACAATTACAGAACAAGTCTAGTGAGAATTCAGATGTTTTTATCTCACCTGGTGCTGTAGCCTTGCCAGAAATGTTAGGGGATACTTCTGAAACAGTTTTACTCCCTGATGCTACTCATATACTTGACAACATATTGTCGGAACCTATTAATGATATTTCTGATCAGACAGTTAGACGAAGTATTCGGTCTCGGGTTCCTAATACTCGGTTAAAGGATTATGTATGTAATACTGTCAAATCAATAGACCCCGACTCCTCCACTCCTCACTCGTCAACGTCTTCAGGTACGCCTTATCCCATAACTAATTACGTGTCTTGTGCAAATTTTTCTGCTAACCACACTCAGTTTTTGGAGGCTATTACTACTCTTAAGGAACCAACCATCTATGCTGAAGCTGTGAAACTTCCATGTTGGCGCGTCGCTATGTCTGAGGAAATTGGTTCTCTTGATAAAAATGGTACATTATCTATTACTGATCTTCCGCCAGGGGAAAAGGCTATTGGCTGTAAGTAGGTTTACAAAATTAAATATAATTCCGATGGCAGTGTCGAAAGGTATAAAGCTCGATTGGTTGTTCTTGGTAATAGACAGGTTGAAGGGGTTGATTACCATGAAACCTTTGCTCCCGTAGCCAAAATGGTTTAGGTTAGAATTTTTTTGGCTGTCGCAGTGGCTCAAGATTGGGAGTTGCACCAAATGGATGTTCACAATGCCTTTCTACATGGGGATCTTGATGAGGAAGTATATATGCAACTTCCTCCAGGCTATTCGACTACTTCTTCGGGAAAAGTATGTCGTCTTCATAAATCTTTGTATGGTCTTCGTCAAGCTCCACGTAATTGGTTTGCTAAGCTTGCAAGTGCTCTTAAGACTTTTGGATTTATACAGTTTTATGCTGATTACTCTCTGTTTACTCTACGACGAGGTGAGAATTCCATTAATGTACTTGTTTATGTTGATGATTTGATTATTTCTGGGAATAATTCCGCTGCTATTGCTACTTTTAAGGCATACTTAAGTCGGTGCTTTCATATGAAAGATTTAGGTCCTCTCAAGTATTTTCTTGGTATTGAAATATCTCGAGGTACTGATGGTCTATTTTTATCTCAATGAAAATATACCTTGGATATACTTTCTGAGACTGGACTTCTTGGAGCCAAACCAGCGGCTTCACCTATTGATCAGCATCATCGTTTGGCTCTAGATGATGGACCTTTATATTCAGATTCATCTCAGTATCGCCGACTTATTGGGCGTTTGATTTATTTGACCATCACGCGTCCTGAATTGTGTTATTTGGTACACGTATTGGCTCAGTTCATGCAATCTCCTCGAGTTGCACATTGGGAAGCTGCTCTTCGAGTTCTTCTTTATCTTAAGAGTCATCCGGGTCAAGGGATTGTTCTACGTAAGGATATTGCTCTTCAACGTATTGCTTATTGTGACTCTGATTGGGCCTCCTGCCCTCTTAGTCGTCGTTCTCTTACCGGCTACTTTATATTTTTGGGAGGCTCACCTATATCTTGGAAGACAAAGAAGCAGCACATTGTGTCACATTCTTCGGCCGAAGCTGAGTACCGTTCTATGGCTCATACATGTAGTGAGCTCACTTGGCTCAAGGCGTTATTGAAATCTCTTGGTGTGTCCCACTCTCAGCCTATGCGCCTTTATTGTGACAGTCAATCCGCACTTCATATTGCTGCTAATCCGGTTTTTCATGAGCGCACCAAACATATTGAGATTGATTGTCACTATGTACGTGATCACATTCAATCGGGTGCTATTACCACTTCTCATATTCGCACAACGGCTCAACTTGCAGATATCTTTACCAAAGCGCTTGGACGTCCTCAACTTGAGCTTCTTCTTCGCAAGTTGGGCATTCGTGATCTCCATGCTCCAACTTGAGGGGGAGTATTAAGGGATTCTCATATATATTTTGTATATACGGTAGTTATAGCATATTTTGTATGTTAGAAAAGATATTAGTTTAGTATAATTTTCTCTCTATATTTGTAAAGCCGCTTCAGGCCTATTTAGACACAGGTTTATCCTGCATTGTATTCAAGCTTTTGGGTAATACACAAAACCTTCAAATTCTTACCTTGTCGTTTCAGAAAGGCATTACTAAGGTTACTTTCATATTGGAGGATGAAACTGATCGAATTGATCATCACAAATGGGTTTGTGATGACAAAGACCTAAATGAGACGGCGGTAATTGAGAATGAAACGTATGCCGAAATTCATGCGCACAACTTGAAAGATTTCGAGGGGGGAAACCTGTTGGAAGCTTTTTCTGTTAGGCCTGTGACCGACGTCAATCAGGTTGCTAATCACTGTATTGAGTCCATGTGTGCACATTGTCAAATCTCTGGTAGTGGGATACCTAGTTTTGCTGAAGTCAAACGGCAGGTCCTTGAATATTTGTCCATGCCAGAGCCCATGGCACTAGGTGGCGGGGTACACTTGGATGACCTTATGGAACACTGCAAGGTTGCATTTGAAGATATCATGGTAGTTCTTGATATTCTTGAGCTTGAAGATTTGGTTTATCAACCAAGAAACTCTTATTACAAAGCTTTTAGTGGTTGTCGATACCCTGCCTAGTTTGTGTTTGTGGTAATGCGTATTTTATGTCTCAGTGGACAATGCTGGCAGTTTCCTTGTTTTATTTTTTTCCTATATTATGTTAAAGTTCACTTCAAAAGTGTCACTATCATTTCTATGTTAGCAATGGAAGATTTCGCTTCGTTTGCGGATTTTCCTCCGTGCCTTTTCATTTATGATTCCATGCTTTGGGTTTGGTACAGGAGACTCCCAGTGCCATTACTCAATCCTAAGACATGACACTCGGTAAGGAGGTCTTAACAGCAATAGTTACTCCATATTTCAGCTATGGGTACACATTTCAGGCAGTAATTTACATTTTTTAAAAACAATCCCTTTCAGGAAATGGGACTTTTATGAAGTAGCAATTGCAATTTTCCGTTGGTGCTGGATGCGAATGATTGCTCTTCTAACTCAGAAGAATCCATTGCTGAGTAGTATTGAGAGTGACACCAAACCAAGATATTGAGGAGCTTGCAATGAGAAGCCTAAACTAGAAGGGCAAGTAATAACTGGGCAAGAAAGTTTGAGAGATGGACACTAGACAAATGCCCATGTGCTTGTTAACCAAACTATGAATGAGATTAATTGTTGTCTAATGCGGAAGACCTCGATAATGTACAGCTGATTTCCTCGGGTGCATCATGTAGCTGCAGTGATGATTGTGAAAATTCTTGAGGAATAATAGATGAGGCCCCTACTCAAGAGAATAAGGTGTATTTGAAATGTTCAACTGTAACCTTTTTAACAAACATATGGTGACACATGCAACAAACAAAGATATAACTAACTCTCGTAGACAATTGTGTACAACTGATTGCGACTCAATGACCAAACAAATTTTTTCACCTTGATTATATTATAATCTTAGAGCTCAACTTGCAGGTACACTTGCTTCTTGTCTATTTCTTTCTGCATCCACCAAGTTGTTTGTTCATATTTTCCCTGAAAGTCTATGGTTCTGCAATTGAATAATCTTAATTTGTTAGAAAATGTCAAATGACGTATATTTGAACAAGCTTACTAATATGGAAAGCTTTCGGTTAAGTGATCCAACGTTTCTCTAGAACTAGCACTAGCAGAACTAATTAACAAATCCTTTGATCAGCTGCAAGCATGTTCTTACAAAGACTCTTGTTAATCCAGATGATCTTTTGCTGGCCACTGTTAGCTTCACCGGTTGTTGCATTTGAAGATGCAAAGGCAGGCTGCCAGGCGAAATGTGGTAATATTAGTATACCTTACCCTTTTGGTATAACTGCTAGAGGTGAGAATGATGACCAAGGAGGAGGAGGGTGCTCTATTCAAGGAGTTGGATATGGCTATAATATTAACTGTGATACTTCTTACGATCCACCCAAGGCCTTTATGGGTATCAATGACCTTGAAATTGTAGGTATAGCAGAAACTGAGATCCGCATAAAGGACAACACATCTGCAATATGTTACAATTCATCTGGTGTGGTGGTGTTGAATAGAACATCAGTCGCATGGGACTTGTCCTTGACCCCATTTACGTTCTCGAACACAAAGAACAGGTTTTTTGTGGTCGGGTGTAACTCTGTCGGGGGTCTTACAGGGTCCGATCACAATCTGGAAATGTTCTCAATCCCGTGCGTATCAACATGTGACAGTAGGGAAGAAGTGAAAGAAGGGAATTGCAATGGGAATGGGTGTTGCCAGAACATCATTCGGAAGTGGATGACAAGGTCAGTAATAGGGATTGCGAGAGGATTTAACACCACATACTTGTCTTTCAGTCCTTGCAGCTACGCTTTCTTGTCTGCATATGAACAATTCACGTTCTATGCGTCAGATCTTCTTGATGAAAGTAAAGTGAGAGATGTACCTGTTGTTCTTGATTGGGCAATAGGGAATAAGACATGTGAAGAAGCACAAAAAGATTCAGCCACTTTCGCTTGCCAGGACAACAGTTACTGTAACAATTCACAGAATAATCTTGGCTATCGTTGCACTTGCTTGGAAGGGCACGCGGGGAACCCTTATCTTAGTCCCGGATGCAAAGGTATGTGCTTATGTTTTTTTTTTTTTTTTTTTGATATAATGGTTCATAAAAATGAAACACTGTAATTTTTTAGGCTGTCTTACTTGAATGCTATCCAACATACAAAGCTTAATATATTTTTTCTAGTATTCAAGAGAGTCCTAATCAGCGGTATAGTGGTATGTCTTCTATGTTTGTGGGTGTGACACAATAGATGTGAATGAATGTGAGGATCAGAACAATAATCCTTGTGTGGGGATCTGCATCAACACCAAGGGAAGCTACAATTGTACTTGTCCAACAGGCAGTTCTGGTGACGGGAGGAAAGACAGGGGAGGCTGCGTTAGCGATATTATCAAGAGAGAAAAATTTCCTATACTCAGTGTTTCCCTTGGTAATATCTACCCTGATAATTGCATGATACTGTAGTAGTATTACTAGGACTGTGTACTAGTACTTGCTTCAAATCTTTAGTCTTGTATATACCCTACAGAGTACTTCATGTTTATCGATATGCAACAGTACTAATCAATTAGCTGACCACACATATTGTTAATGCAGGTACTGGTTTCAGCCTCTTGTTTGTAATTGTTGCAAGCTCTTGGCTGTACTTGATTCTGAAGAAAAGAAAGTTAATAAAAATGAAACGAAAATTCTTTCAGCAAAATGGTGGTTTTCTGTTGATGCAACAGATACATTCAAATGAAGGTGGTGGAGATACAGCAAAGATTTTTACAGCAAAACAGCTAAAATTAGCAACCAACAGCTATGATAAGAATCTGATCCTCGGACGAGGAGGCTTTGGGACCGTTTACAAGGGAACCTTACCAGGTGATCGTATAGTCGCCATTAAGAAGTCCGAAAAGGTTGATCCCAGTCAAGTAGAGGAATTCATCAATGAGGTTGTTCTTTTAACTCAGATTAATCATCGAAATGTGGTGAAGCTCTTGGGGTGTTGTTTAGAAACTGAAGTTCCCTTGCTTGTTTATGAGTACATTTCCAACGGTACCCTTTTCCAGCACATCCATTCCAGCAATGGGGTGTCTTCAATTTCTTTCCACAGCCGTTTGAGGATTTCCGCCGAAACTGCAAGTGCACTTGCATATTTACACTCAGCAGCAGCTATACCTATCATTCATAGAGATATCAAGTCTGCCAACATACTTTTAGATGAAAATTACACCGCAAAAGTGGCAGACTTTGGAGCATCGAGGTTGATTCCGTTGGACCAAACAGAATTATCCACAAAAGTACTGGGGACCAGAGGATATCTGGATCCAGAATACCACTACACAGGCCAGTTGACTGACAAGAGTGATGTTTATAGCTTTGGTGCACTTCTTGTAGAGCTCTTGACCGCAAAAAAGCCATTTTCTTCAAACAGACCTGAAGAACAAATAAATCTTGCTCAGTATTTCGTTTCGTTGATGGGAGAAAACCATCTGGTGGAACTTCTAGACACTCGAGTAGTTAACGAGGGGACACAAAAAGAAATCACTGCAGTTGCTGAGCTTGCTAAGAGATGCCTTAACTTGACGGGTGAAGAAAGGCCAACAATGAGGCAAGTAGCAGAAGAGTTGGAAAGTTTTAAAAAGGTGGATGCACGTGTTTGGGTTCGTCAACAAAACAGTGTAACATTTGCGAGATTACCATCCGAGTCCAAAGACCTCTGTCATGTACCACTAATCCCTTCCATTGCTGTTGATTCTGAACAATATAGTTCGGTTATAGAGACGACTGTTTCAATGAACACCACCAGAGGATTTATGTAATTCATTTTCTTGATTACAGTTTGCAAGCAATTACATATGTTGTATCCAATGAGAACGCTTGTTCTGTTCACAAATAAGATTAGAGACCAATGGGACCTTTTTTAAGTATTTTGACCAGCATGCAAAAAAATATATGGACGAATCAAAGAAGCCAGAAACATGAAGAGAGTATGCCCCAAAATCGGGTGTCATCTCGGTGATATGCCCAGGATTTCAGTTTTCGGGAATATGTCCCAGCCGTCCAAAATCCCATCCAAAATCGATAAGTAGTCAACATTCGCACACACTTGGTGGGATTACATATGCGAATTAAAAGACGGATATATTATATACTAACACCTTTACAAGGTTCGGGAGCATATTCAGACATAAAAAACCTTGAAGAAATTGGAGAGAAAGTTCCGACACATTTACGATAAATTGACTATTTAACGATTCCTTGACGGAAACCGTTACTTTGGGACATATTCCCGAAAATTAGAATCCCGGAACATATCCCCAAAATGACGGTCGATTTTAGGGAATATCCCAAAATTTCCCTAACATGAACTAAGATGCATTTCACACGCAACACAAGGTTTAAATGGACTAGATTATGCACATCCACGGGCGGTGATAATACCTTACGGGTAGCTATATGGTGGTTTTCTTGAAACTAAGCCCTTTGCTTATTATCAATGCTAATAAATGTCAAATCAATCTGCTAGCTGTTTTCTTATTTGGTCAGTAGCTCATTTGCTGATAGCATTTTTTTGCTTTCTATAATTAGTGGTGCACTGGAGTGCCTTCGTTACCCTTCTGCTAGGATCATAAAGAAACCTTATTTACAAGAAAAAATTGGGGGCCAGAAGAAATAATTGGGGACCTGACGATTTTTATACCAACACCAGAAATTTTAGGGGGATTCCAAATTGAGGTTGAAAGTACTATTTTACCATTTTCGTAAAAATAACCTTAAAATCCTATTAACCTTAAACCAAGTCCCCCATTTCATTTTAACATTTCTTCTTCTCGTCTTCCCCTCCCTCTGCATCTCCTCCTTCCTCCATTAACGACTTTGGGGCATCATTTTTTTCCTTTGAATTCTCAGTATAAGAGTCGTTCATCAATAAGGTTGAATGTCTAACGATTTTTCATATTTGCTTAACGAGTTTTCATGTTTGGTTAACGATTTTCGATTTGCATGTTGAATTTTGGAGAAGTCATCCACCTTTAGTTTATGTGAAAACGACCGTATCATTATTTTTTTACGACCATTTTTATAAACGGACGACTGCAAGATTATCCAACCCCCCTCTGTGCCCAATAGTGAAAATGTCGTCCACATAATTTGTATAAATGGATGACCCTATCATCTTTTTCTGACGACCAATTTTAGAACCCAACGACACTGCACCTTACATATCTTCTGTCGGCAACGGTGATTTTGCAGATCAACGATTTTAAAAAATATATATTAGAGTCGGCAACAATGGTTTTGGGTGTTCAACGACTTTAAAAAATATATATAACGATTATTGCATGACGACCCTTTTACCTCCTCTGTCAAAATTTGTTGAAGGCTCGTCATGCGGGACTAATTAAGGAATAGGGTGTAGTAGCCCCTGTAGGGAATATGGTATAGGGATAGCCGGATGGATTCATGTGGGACTAATTAAGGAATGAAATCAACGACTTTCTAAAGGTCGTCATTGAAAAAAAAAAGAGAGTAAAGGGTCGTCAATTGTTTATAATGGTCGTCAGATATATTTGAAGGGTCTTCAAATATAATCTTAAAGGTCGTCAATTTACTCAAGCTTGGTTAACGATTTTTCATAACTGCATATTGCAGTTGTTTATTTCAGTCCTAAGGCATTGACGACTCACTAGTGTCGTTTGATAATTAGTCTCTCGACCTAACGACCCTCACACTGAGCTGTTGCATTTGACCCTGAATCGACCACTTGATAATTAGTCTCTCGATTTTTTTTTTCTATAATCTTTATTTTTACCCAAAAATTGATTTAATCTAACTTAACAAATTAACAACTAATCTAACCTAATCAACTCAATTAACAATAATTATTTTGGGGGTAGTTTAAACATTTTGAAAAATTAGGATTAGGGGTAGCACCAAAATGCTATTGGGAGACCAACTGGTCAGACCCCCAATTATTTTTTCTGGCCCCCAATTTTTTCTTGCTTATTTAGTCTATGCATCTTGACACCGTCAACAGACATACATATATGTCACATATTTTGTAAGCAACAGCTGACTCCGTCATACAACAATAAACAAATCATCCATTATCCTAATTACGTGAGTACAATCCAAGAATTACAGAACCACAATGAAATAGATATTTTTGTTTAACCATTTCTCTGCAACTTGGTATCGAAAATTGATCTCCCTTTATGCATTTACTTGGTCTTGAGGGTGTACAGGTTCCCTTAAAAGTCCATGAATGCTAGTTGCATAATCTTAATTTGGTATTTACTTGGTCAAGAGCTTGCATGGCTTCTCACGAAGTCTCCTGGATGACATTGACAAAGGCTCTATGAAAGAGTCAAAAATTAAATAATATATGTGTTAGATTCTACTTACTGATTAACCATTCCAACCTAATTTCTTGAACTAGTTAGCTATCGACACCAGTTAAGAATTCCCTACCTTGCTGAAATTATGTTTCTGCAACAAATGTTATTAATCCAGCTATCTCTGTGGCTAATATCAACATCTGAAGTTGCTGCTTTTTTTGAGGCAAAGCCAGGTTGCCAAGCAAAATGCGGTAATATTAGCATTCCTTATCCTTTTGGTATTACAGTTGGAGGTAAGGATGAAGGTGCAGGAGGTTGCTCCATAAATGGATTTGGGTATGGATATAACATTAACTGTAATACATCTTATGACCCTCCCAGGCCATTCATCGGCACAGGTCCCTTTGAAATAGTAAGTATATCAGAAATTGAAATTCGCGTAAAGAACGAGCCATCAACATTATGTTACAACACATCTGGTTTTGTGGTGTTGAATCAAACATCAGTTTTTTGGAACTTGTCTTCGAGGCCATTTACGTTTTCGAACACAAAGAACAGGTTTATTGTTGTTGGGTGCGGGTCTGCTGGGTTTATTCAAGTTTATGATGAACTACACCAGGAAACTCAAACAAGCCACTGCGTATCAAATTGCAACACTAGGGAACAAGTGAAAGAAGGGTTATGCAATGGCAACGGGTGTTGCCAGAGCGCCATTTCGAGGGGTATAAAAATATCTATCACAGGGGTGGTAAGAAACACCACCTACTTGTCTTTCAATCCTTGCAGTTACGCTTTCCTGGGTGATTATGAGCAGTTCAGCTTCGATGCATCTTATCTTCTGGATGACCAGAGTAAAATAAGAGACGTACCTTTCATTCTCGATTGGGTTTTAGGGAATAAGACATGTGCAGAAGCAAAAAAAGATTCCGACACTTATGCCTGCCAGGAGAATACCTACTGTAACAATTCAGACAACAATCTGGGATATCGTTGTACTTGTCTTGATGGTTACAAGGGCAACCCCTATCTCAAACCTGGATGCCAAGGTATGTCCCATGTTTTGATAATTTATAGATACAAAAAAATTTGAATTGCAGAAGAGCTAATTAATGTCATGCATGCTTATGTGCTCAACAGACGTGGACGAGTGTGAGGATCCAAACAATAATCCTTGCGAGGGGATTTGCATCAATACAAATAGCGGCTACAATTGTACTTGTCCAACAGGCAGTGTAGGCGATGGAAGGAAAGACGGGCGAGGATGCACTAGCAGTATTGTCAAGAAAGAAAACTTTCCAATTCTAAGAGTTACTCTTGGTACTGCCTCCTCTCTGGATTAGTTTCTTCTTTCTTGTTTAGTCTTGTGTATGTGAATTATGTTAAGTTGAGTTCATGTTGTGAATGCAGGAATTGGTTTTGGACTATTGTCTATAATTGTTGCAAGTTGTTGGGTATACTTTATCATGAAGAAAAGAAAGTCAATCAAACTGAAAGAAAAATTCTTTCGGCAAAATGGGGGAGAGCTATTAAAACAACAATTATCATCAAGTGAAGGGGGTGTCAAGAATTCAAAGATCTTTACAGCGGAAGAGTTAAAATTAGCAACCAACAACTACGATAATAAACTGATCCTTGGACGAGGAGGCTTTGGGACAGTTTACAAGGGAACCTTACCGGGTTACTGTATAGTCGCCATTAAGAAGTCCGAAAAGGTTGATCCAAGTCAAGTAGAGGAATTCATCAATGAGGTTGTTATTTTAACTCAGATTAATCATCGAAATGTGGTGAAGCTCCTGGGTTGTTGTTTAGAAACTAAAGTTCCCTTGCTTGTTTATGAGTATATTTCAAATGGCACACTTTTCGAACACATCCACTCCAGCATCGGGACGACTTCCCTTTCATGGGAAAGCCGTTTGAGGATTGCTGTCGAAACTGCAGGTGCACTTGCGTATTTGCACTCTGCAGCTTCTACACCCATCATTCACAGAGATGTCAAGTCTGCCAACATACTGTTAGATGAAAAATACACTGCAAAAGTCGCAGACTTTGGAGCATCACGGTTAATTCCTTTGGACCAAACAGAACTGGCAACTCGAGTACTGGGGACAGTTGGATATCTGGATCCGGAATACTTTGTCACAGGTCAACTGACAGAGAAGAGTGATGTTTATAGCTTTGGTGTTCTTCTTGTAGAGCTCGTAACAGCAAAAAAGGCCATTTTATCCAACATATCCAAAGAAATGTCAAGTCTGGCTATGTATTTTATTTCGTCGATGGAAGAAGACAATTTGTTCCAAATTCTTGAGGCTCGAGTAGTGAATGAGGGGACACCAAAACAAGTTCTTGCAGTTGCAGAGCTCGCAAAGAGATGCCTTGACTCAAAGGGGGAGCAAAGGCCAACAATGGGACAAGTAACAAAAGAGCTAGAAACTTTGAGAGGGGTTGAGACACACGCACGGGCTACTGAACTAAAACGTGGAACAAATACAAGCGTACCATCTGAGCCATTTGACCTCTATCCTACACCACTGGTGTCTTCCACCTTGTTTGAGTCTGGACATTATAGTTTGGGTGAAAGTACAATAGCTTCGATGAATACCCCTAGATGATTGTCCAGTTTAATGGACCTTGATTGGTTGTATAACAAGCAGAATTTCCCAGTGAATTGGTGGTCATCTTTAGTATTCTAGGATGTCTCTAAATGCCTTCTTGAGTAAAACTATCCTTTTTCTTTTTTCTGCTCATCATATGTACATTAAGTTTTTTCTGAATATACTGTGTTTAGTTACAAAAAGAAAACCAAGTGAATCAGAAGGGGGGTGAAACATTTTAGCGCTGCACGACTTACCTCCACCTGCGGCTACGCACAGCTAGCGTCTGCAGCAGCAGGCCAAGGCAGCACAGCAACAGCAGCAACTACAAGCCTAAACTACAGAAAATTTAGGTCGATGGCTTCGCTGCGGATGTTGCGCATTAAGAAAATTTAGGCGCAAATAAAAACTTGCAAAAATATCCAATCTTTTCTTTCTTGTTCACTCCCCCGTAAACACACTTTCTCTCTCTCTATCTCTCTAGCTTCCATGGGGTGAATCATATAGTATTTGAATTCTGTAACCCTAACTAATTCTCAAATTACAATGGAAGAATTTGCTAGGGTAATTTTTATTTTCCTGATTCCTTCTTATGGAAAGTACAGATTTGGATGTTCATCGCAACTGGTAAGCTATGACTACTTCATCACCTTTTCTATCTCTGATTGGTACTCATATGAAATTAGTCCATGGGTATTTGATTACCAGTTGTCACCATTATTGGAACAAGGGAAAGATTTGATTGGCTGCTGGTTTATAATGATGGGGATCTTATTTGCTACTCCCTCCGTCTCTAAAAGATAGGCAGATTTGTGCGTAAATTTACACACAAACCTGCCTATCTTTTAGAGACGGAGGTAGTATGATGTTCGGACCACCGGACAGGTAATTTCTCTTTTAGCTGTACTGTATGTATTGTGTCTTTTGAAATGTTAATGTTGTTTTTCCTTGATTCTGATAATGACATCTACAACGAATCCGAAGCTCGATTCCACTGTATTACAAATATATGAAAGGAACAAAATTGAATTTGTTAGACAAAGAAATAATGTTTTGGTTGAAGAGCTGATAATGTAGATTGAGATTTATGAATATCCTTGGATCTTTGAACTCTTAATTGAATGTGGTCGATGTGGAAATGGAATCTGTTTATTATTGTTTACTTGTGATTCCCTCCTTGAGTTGATTGACTACTGCACAAGGACAGAGCCGATCCTGAGTCTGAAAGGGCATTTGTATCATGGTGTGCCCGAAGGCACTTACAATATATTCTGTATTTACTATTTTCAATCTAGTATTTTTTGTTTCTGATATCCTTAAAATTTGTTACTTAGCATCTGCATGAGCTGCTTTGAAAAGCAAGATATTGGTATTTTATTTATCCTATGTCACTTATGCATAGAGAAACAAAATAAATGTTGCAATAGAGGGAAATTAGTGTATTTGACATGTCTATGTCCCTCTAACAACTAATAATAGAGAGTTCGAGACAACAGCAGTGCCCATCAGCATGAGTCGACTCTGTCATCAAGTTGGTAGTTTCTCATTTATTCAAATCTTGTACAAGTTGGTGATGATGCCTGATACTTTTTATTCATTTAGTTAGTCATGGCTCATAGGAGTACATCATGTCTCATAAAGTCAACATAACAACATATTCCAATAAGGTTACTTAAGAGGGGTACTAATCTAGTAAATAATTCATCTCTTCCTCCAGAACTAGCTAGCTGGAATTTGTAAACTAATTCTTCTGAATAATGTTTTCAGGAAAACTCTTGTTAATCCATCTGATCTCTTTCTGGTCATCGATAGCATCGTTAGTAGCTGCATTCGGTGACTCAAAGCCAGGTTGCCAAGCCAAATGTGGGAATGTTAGCATTCCATACCCGTTTGGGATAACTGTTGGAGGTGATGACGATAATCGAGGAGCAGGAGGGTGCTCCATTCAGGGAGTTGGGTATGGCTATAACGTTAACTGCAATACTTCCTATGACCCTCCTAAGGCCTTTATTGGCACAGGTAATCTTGAAATATTAAGTATATCAGGAACTGAAATTCGCATAAAGAGCATGGTAGCTACATTATGTTACGATATTTCTGGTGATTTGGTGCCGGATGGTCAGAATCATCAGATAGTCACATCAAATTTGAAGCCTACTCCATTTACGTTCTCCAACACCAAAAATAGGTTATTTACAATCGGGTGCAACTCAGCTGGGGCACTATTAGGGTGGGATCAGCTTGGCAAGAACTACTCAAGCCAGTGTATATCGATGTGTAGTAGTAAGGAAGACGTGAGAGAAGGATCTTGCAATGGCAATGGATGTTGCCAAAATACTATTCCAAAGGGGATTAAGAATTTTAGTGTAGGGTTGGTTTGGATTGCCAACACAACCATCTTATCTTTCAATCCTTGCAGTTACACTTTCTTGGCTGATCGCGAGCAATATACATTTTATGCATCAGATCTTCAGGCTGATAGTAAAGTCAGAGAGATACCCCAAGTTCTTGATTGGGCGATAGGGAGTAGGACATGTGAGGAAGCACAAAATAATTCAGCCACTTATGCTTGCCAGGAGAACAGCTACTGTAACAATTCAGACAACAATCTGGGATATCGTTGCACTTGCCGTGAAGGTTACATGGGAAATCCCTACCTTAGTCCCGGTTGCCAAGGTATGTTTGTATATATGCATAAATAATGAATAATGGAGACAAAAACCTTGATTTGCAATGTAGATATTAACCAAGTGTCGTGTTCTTTATTCTCAACAGATGTGAACGAGTGTGAGGATCAAAACAGCAATCCCTGTGACGGTATTTGCATCAATACCAATGGGAGCTACAATTGTAGTTGTCCAACAGGCACTTCTGGCGATGGCAGGAAAGACGGAAAAGGCTGCACTAGCAATACTGTCTATAGAGAACGATTCCCAATACTAAAGGTTACTCTTGGTAAGTCACCCGTGACAATACATACTTTAAGGCACTAGAAAGACGGCAAAGGTTGCTTCAATTCAGTCTCCAGTCTTACTTATGGCTGTGAAGTATTTGAAATTTCTCAAGTATATGACCATTGAACTCATGGGCTAAATGCAGGTATTGGTTTAGGATTCTTGTTTCTAATTGTTGCAAGTTCTTGGTTATATTTGGTTGCAAAGAAAAGAAAGTTAATCAAACTGAAAGAGAGATTCTTTCAGAAAAATGGTGGTTTGCTACTAAAACAGCGAATATCGTCTAATGAAGGTGGTGTGGAGTCTTCCAAGATCTTTACAGAACAAGAGCTAAAGTTAGCGACCAACAATTATAATGAGAGTCTGATCCTCGGACAAGGAGGCTATGGAACCGTTTACAAGGGAACCTTGTCTGATAATCGTACAGTCGCCATTAAGAAGTCAAAAATAGTTGATCAGAGTCAAATTGAGCAATTTATAAATGAGGTTTTTATTTTGGCTCAGATTAATCATCGGAACGTGGTGAAGCTCTTGGGATGTTGTCTAGAAACTGAAGTTCCTTTGCTTGTTTATGAATATGTTTCCAATGGCACCCTCTTCCAACATATCCATTCTAGTGGTGGGTTGCCTTCCATTTCCTGGGAAAGCCATTTGAGGATTGCGGTCGAAACCGCAGGTGCACTTGCTTATTTACATTCCGCAGCTTCTGTACCCATCATTCATAGGGATGTCAAGTCTGCAAACATACTTTTGGACGAAAATTACACCGCAAAAGTAGCAGATTTTGGAGCATCGAGGTTGATTCCTATGGACCAAACAGAGTTATCCACACTAGTACTCGGGACCTTAGGATATCTGGATCCAGAATATTTCAACACTAGCCAACTGACTGAGAAGAGATGCTTACAGCTTTGGTGTAGTTCTTGTAGAACTATTAACGGCACAAAAACCCCTTTCTTTAGAGAGATCAGAAGAGCAAAGGAATCTTGCTAAACATTTCATTTCATTGATGGAACAAGACAATCTACTCCCACTTCTTGATACACGGGTAGTAAACGAGGGGATGCCAGAACAAGTACTTGCAGTTGCTGAGCTCGCAAACAGGTGTCTGAAGTTGAAAGGTGAAGAAAGGCCGACAATGAAACAAGTAACAACAGAGCTAGAGAGTTTGAGATTGGCAGGGGCGCGCATATGGACTCGTCAACCAAACCCTGAATCAACAAAAAATATTATCAACTGAGCCAGCTGACCTGTATCCCATCCCACTTTTCTCTTCCACTACTGAAGCTGATTCTGAACAACATAGTTTGGGTGCAGATTCGATAGGCTCAATGAACATCCCTAGGTGATTGTGTAATAATCATCAACTTGACTTATATTTTTTTCAATAATCGCAAATTATGAATTTCACGGTGAGTGCATGTCCATCTGAAAGCTCATTCATACAAAACCAACGGGTTTTACAATACTTTAAATTACTTCTGGAAGATTAGCTGTTGAGATACTTCAGACCTATGCTGTGTTAAGCGCCTCCCCTAGCTCCTAGGCGCGCCCAAGGTGCCCAGGAAAAGAGGAAAAAGGCTGCTCAAAAATAGTTCAGACCATGTACGAGCAGCTCGCTGGCCATAGACTTTTCGTGCCATGAAAGCCTAACCCAAATTATAGGTACAGAAGCCCTCAGATGTTTTGCATTTCTGCTCGAGTGTGTTCGAACGATCAAAGGAGGCTCTGTTCTCCTGCAGTTTCCTTCTGTTAAAGTCGGGCAGTTAACGAGTAGAGGAAAAGTGGGTGTACAACCGTCCAGTCATACCTTCACAATAGGGACACAGTTTCCGTACCTTTCACACGATCTCCACTTCTTCACTACTCCACAACCTCAACTTCCTACAATATCAGGGTGTTCACTATGACTTACTATAAAATAGATTTTCAATCTACTGAATTAACAATCAACACAAGTATCCAGAAAACACAGAGAACCTACAGCTTATTACACTTTGCAAGAAAGTCCCATCTTCTGATACATAGTCATAAACGATCACACCTTACATAACCTATCTCTCTGATCTCAACACCTTCTCTACTTCCCTCCCTAATATCAACCTTCTACCTCATTTTGTGACCGAAGCAAGACTGGAACGTCATTTCTTGGTTTAGGTCAGAATTGTACAGATTGATCTCTCGGATCTAAAGTATTCATGTGCAATACATTTGTTTAGGGTCTAGACTCGTTTCTCATCAATCTACCCACTTTTACTCTTTTCTCCAGAATCAATTTTTACCCTACTACAAATTGCCAACCAAAGTGGGAGATTAATCTCTCAGTTGCAAAATCAATTTCTAAATTTTTCAATTTTCATCTTCAATTTTTTTCAATTTCAAAAATGGTGGATCTTAGGTCTGGATCGGTAACTAGCCCTAATACTGCTTACACTAGCAATGCTCCTGGTGTCACTTCTCATGGCGTTAACACCAATGCCGCCAATGCATCACCTGCCACAAATGTTGCTAGAACTCTTCCTGACGGCACACCTTCTGCCACAAACACCAGGGCTACTGACACTTCTTCATGTATGACACCTCATATCACTAGTACCAGAGCCACTACCGCCCCTCCTTCTGTTCAGAACGATAAAGGAGCCCGAGATAACCAACCTCCTTTTAACATAGCTGGATTAATGGAGAGACAAGAAGTTCTTGCTAGGACTCAGAAAGACATGGATACAACTCAAAATGAGGTACTCATTTTTCTTAAAACACTAACAAAGAGACTATCACCAGAGCAATGTCAACATCAGACGGAACATGCAAGGAATGCTTTCACGACTGCTGGTGCAAGCACTTAAGAGGTCGTGCCTTTATATATGAAGAGGCTGATGTTGTCTCTGAACGCCTATCGGAAAGGAATCAAAAATCCAGCTTCATCACACGAGAATACCTGGAGAGACTCCTCCAGAATCGAGGAAAAGAAGGCTCAGCCGCCATTCGGTCTCCTTACCCTCCTGAAGTGCAAAGAATTCCTCTTCTCATGGGATATTCTTCTCCCCAGTTCTCACTTTATGATGGCACAGGAAATGCTGGTAAACAAATCTTCCGTTTTCTGGAATCATTAGGAGAACATGAATACAACCATGTCCTCCGCCTGAAGGAATTTTGAAATCACTTACCGAAAGGGCTTACACTTGGCATAACAACATTGAACCAAATAGCATAGGCAATTGGTTTGAGATGGTTAATGCCTTCTACAAAAAGATATTTTGTGTCTGAGCAAATCACTTTATCAGACCTGAGAAGGATGTCTCAGCGAAGCAATGAACATCCTAATGATTATGTCAAGAAATTCATAATTCAAGTACTATATTGTCACGACCCAAATGTAACTGAACAACAAGTGGTGGAATTGTGCATCAATGGGATGATGCATGTCTATCGTGCTCTTCTGGGGGAACCTGCGCTTTATGAGTCTGCTAAGCGATCAGCTACAACAGCACCTGCCCTACTGGAGAGAACTAAACCTGCCAAGAATGAGGAGGCATGTAAGACTCGAGGCAGTAGGCATCTCATCAACAAATAATACAATTTTCATCCCTCAGTGAGTACTGTGAGCGAAGGAGGAAAGCGGAAGGCTTTAACCACGGACCAACCACCCAAACATGTAGCGCCAACACCACAAGCATCTATACAACCTCGGAAGGCTAATCAAGATACTACGACCAAGCCCCCGACTCGACAATAAGAAACATGAGGAGTTGCAACTTCCCAGGACTTTCCATTTCCGATTGAAGAGGTAATTAAACTCTTAAAAGCATGGACACAGGATGGTGCCATCAAGATACCTCCTATCAGACGTCCACCAACTGAAAAGTAAATGGAAGATTCCAAGTATTGTCATTTTCATAGGTTTGTCAACCATCCGACAAGTGACTGCAACATATTAAAGCGCATCTTTAAGCAGAAGATTGACTCAGGAGAGATTCACTTAGGTAGTGAAGGAGTACACATAGACCCTCTTCATGTTATAAGTCGCATGCTTTCTGGGGACTCTGTCTACAAAACTGTAAAATCAATAATGGAGCATATGTGCGAACTTATTCATTTATCCAAGGCACAACGTCAAGATATACTTTCTGCCTTCAATTATTTTATTTGTCAAACGAATACTCTCGATTGATGAAGCTACTCCTAAGCTTAAGCCTCTTTTAGAAGACAATAATGGCATATGTGACTGGGGATTCTTAACTACTGTTCTTTTCAGAGATGTTGAATTTGGAAAGATACTAATTAATGCAGACAGTTATCTCAACAT
This sequence comes from Papaver bracteatum, assembly GCA_023529315.1. NCBI lineage: Eukaryota > Viridiplantae > Streptophyta > Magnoliopsida > Ranunculales > Papaveraceae > Papaver > Papaver bracteatum. Next base: position 32,613 of record JAJJWX010001404.1, on the reverse strand, counting down.
TTTCACCATCCAGACTCTGAAGGCTGCAGGGATTCCAAAGCGAGAGACTATTTACTGTCCAATTATAATCAAAGAATCAGAAGAAAAGCCTAGAAATGCCTATGGCTACATCACTCTTGAAATACAGATAAGAGGCATCCGGACACATGCCGAGCTTTATATTGTCGAAGAAAATCCAAATTATGACATGATTCTGGGACGCTCATGGATGCATAATAACAAATCCAGACTAGGTATGTCTCCTTTGCCAATGTCTACACCTCCAATAATCTCCAACAAGTCGTCGCATCCTAAGATTACCTTCTTTTGGAATATCATCAATTGGAAAATATGAAGCAACTTCCTGGAGAGGATGCAAAATGGTACATCTGACGATTCCGCACACAAGTAAGTCTTCTTAAATAATTCCCTTTACAACCAGCTATTCCTCATCCCATCAAGGCTTGGGGACTTGATCCGACTATCAATCCAATCGTGATTAGGCGATGTGAATGGAAATCTAGTCCCTTTCACTAATTCATCAAATGTGTAGAAGACGTCTCGGTTAAAGATAAGAAATCTACAGACCAGGTAATGGTACGAAGCCCAAATCCCTTTCAAGTTGGATATATCATATTAAGGACCACTACTAGTACTCAACTTGCTGCACCAAATCTCCCAGAAGGTGAAGAGGAGCCTTATCTAGATGCAGAATTCATATTGGTGGCTATTGTAAGCTCATTGGTACTGACAAGCTAGAGGGGTAGTAATACACGTCAAGTGGCTCAAGCCTTTCAGTACCTTGTTGATGGTGGTTTTTAGTCCATGGCTAAAACCGTAAAATACTAAATTTATGTTCCTTCATTCTACAACGAAATAGAGCCTTTTAAAGATAATAAGCGCCTACGCATCTTTGCTTACATATGTACTGAGCAATTCAACATATTTATATATGAAATTTTAGAATAACGTTGGTTGCAATTATCCCAAGTATTTTGTAAATTTTATTGAGTCCCTATCTGCATTATTCACTAATGCAGGGCCTGCTGAGTATCTATCATATGCCATGTTCTCAGCTAAGCTCTTAATGTTGATATGATATGATAATTAATGTTCATTCTCAGCTGAATAACATGAATCTCCCGAAGTGTCAGAATTAAGATGCGCATGAAGATACTCAATCAGAGGCACGCAAGTTGTGCGAGTGAAACCAAAGCTGCACTTCTCTCCAAGATAAAAATTAGTGATTTTGTATCAACCTGCAAAATTCACCAAAACTTGATTAATTTTGTGTCAATTCATAAAATTCAAATTTCTGACCTAATTTGGTTGATTTATAAAAAAAATAGGTTTTTGCCCCAAAACGGACCTGCACGATATCTCGATCCCTATTGGTCGAGGCTAAACCTAGGCAAGCTAGGTAACCATCCTATCATGGAGCTGGTAGGAGTAGAATCCTACCAAAAGTCAAAAAAAAAAAAAAAAAAAAAGGAAACTGCGACAATCAAAGGCAGCAACAAAAGGAGAGCGGCCGCGACACTTGGCCGGTCGGTTTTCCCTAGCTGGTGCCTTCTATCACTGACCGGCCCTGCTTAATGTTGTTGTTCATAGACCCCTCTTTCCAATTGACTAATCATATCTCTTCTATCCTACCTGTTGCTGCTCCAAATTGTTACCCAAAGTAGGATGGTCGCGCTGCTTCTTATATAAGAAAAATAATCTAAACCGTCCAAGTCAGTCGCGGAAGGATCACGACCACACTATTTAGCCAGTTGATTCGACGAGCTTGGATACCTCCTGGAATGACCAAACAAGTTCCATGGTACTCACCGATGGGCCCACTTTATCTCAGCCAATCAGAACTCTCCTAGCCTACAGGCAACGCTCATAATTGTTAGCCAAAGTAGGCTAGTCAAGCGGCTCCAAAAAAGGGTTTTAATTAGGTTAAGACCGCCCATGGAAGTATTAAATTGATCACAACCATCATTTGGCCGGCTTAGATTCTATTTGGGACGACCAATTAAGTGCCACCGTTATTACCGATCGTACCTCTCCTATGAGGACCGATCACCTCATCCTCAACCTACTCAAATAGATTCTAGATGCTGCTCAAAGTAGTCTAGCATGCTCCTTACAAAATCTTGAATAAATTCAACGTCAATCAACAATTGCACAAATCATCTCAACCACTCAAGTTGATCGGCTGATTTGACTGGCCTAGACTTAATTTTAGCTAACCAATGAGGTAACATGATGACTACCGGTCACCCATATCATATGAGGATCGATCACCTCGTCCCTAACCTACACGAACAGCTCCTGGAAGCTTCCCAAAGATGGCCAGTCACGTCCCTTTTAAGACCATGAAATCCATGATCGACTCAAACAAGCTCTATACAACGATGCTTCATAAGCATCGATTATTTTGAGCTTCTTGCTTAAAAGAGGTGCTTTATGTGGATGGGAAAAACATGTTGCCGGCTTTTCGGGAAAGTAGAGAGTCGAGCGAGTTGTCGAGACTCCTCAGCCGGGCAAGATGTTAATCCTCATACAGATACACCGCTGCAAATGGGGTGCTTATATTCGGGAAATCAATCTATATGACTCCAGCCTAAACCAATACAATGGTCGTTCCAGAATCAATTCGGTCACAAATAGGAAGATGGGTTGATCTGTAGGAGGGAAGCTGAGAATTGTGTGGGATCAGTGATGATAGAGGATTGTGGGTGTATTGAAGGTTTCTACAGTATTGGTGAACTGTTTAATTCTGATCAGTTCTGAGTGATTGGTGAATTCTTGGGAGTAATTACTCAAGAAATTCTCCAAGGATGATTACTGATGTTGTAATTCGTTATCCTCAATCGCGAATTCAAAGACTTATATATATTGTTAGAGTAGTAACACCACTGATCCTTGTAAGTGTGACGATTTCTTGAGTGGAAGAATGGGAAAGTAGGAGATCGTGGTAAAGTCATTTCCACGTCGTGTGGAGACTTGACTGATCGTGCATCCACTACTTTGCTAACTCCTTCAAACGTTGACACGACTTACGCACATTTCTCGTCGTGGGATGAATCCACGTGTCGTAGACCGCCAGACCAAAACCCTAAGTGATATCCCCTCATTTGTGACGTGATTGATGTTTCACAAATCGTGGAGTCTACGTGGCAGACGTGTTTAGGTTAGTCAGTTGTTGACTGATTAGACACTGAGTCTAAGTTTTGTGAATCAAGCATGAATGGTGAATGCTCAGCGATTCATGGCTCGAACATGTATTTCTTTGGAGAGATGTTAGTATGATGAATTACTGACTAGTTGAATGATTGGGCAAGTATTGCTGCGAATTATGAGAATTCAATGAGCAACTGTGCAAGTATTGCTCAATTCACCGAATTATGGGATTTTGATGGGAACTGAGCAAGTATTGCTCAATTTTCTAAATTTAAGGATTTGATGGGCAATTGAGCAAGTTTTGCTCAACTCACCAAATTATTTACCAGTAACCCAGTAAAATATTAATTAATTAAAATATTGGTAGACTACTAAATATTGTATAATTAATTTTGATGTCGATTAATGGATTCAACACAAATTTATTAGTGTTCGGAATTGCTCAGGGTTTCACATAGCATTCATCGAAACCCTAATTTTTGGACAATTTTCAGTCAATTGGAGAATTGCCGAAAATTGATTATGAGTGATAGAGAGACCGACCACATGGAATGAGGAGTGTACATTATTCCCAGTGCTCGAGTGAGCATGCACCAGGGTTCTCAGTTTGAGGGTTGGTGAAAAGTGATGATTAAATGGGGAGTTCACCATTTACTTAAAATCTAGATGGGTTCACCATTAGGTGTAAAACCTAAGTATGAGAGACGGGACCGACCAAGAGGGCATGGGACCGGCTCCTGGTGGTCACGTGACCAAGTGTTGGTCATTTGGAGGATTCTCCAGTTGATTGGAGAGATCTCGGACCTAGTATGAGCGATTGAGCAAATTAGGTCAGAATTGCGAAAACATGTGGATCGGATTCATGCAAGCCCTAGGGGAAACCTGGTTGGCCATGGAGGCATGCACGTGTTTCCATGATGTCCGTGTCTCCATAATGAAAGTCTCAGTATTTTCTGATACGCGTTTGAGCGATGTTGTGAATTTTCAGAAGAGTTTCATCTTGGCTGAGAATTCTCGATTTTTAGTGGAATGAGCATGTATGCTCAATTCATAAATATTTTGAAAATATTAAAATAAAATATTTTAATAATCCAAAATTGCCGTGAGGGGCTAGCCGACCGCATGTCCATGTTGGCTTTTGGTTTTTCGTGATTCGAGCAATATTTGAGAAAATATGGAGAAGTCACGAATTTTGTTCAAACCCAGGAGTTTCACGAGTTGAGGGAAATAATAATAATGAGAAATTAGGGATTGCAAGGTGTGGGACCGACCACGGCTAGGGCATGGCCGGCCGGCCAAGTTTCCCAGTCCCGCACACCTTTTCCTATTTTATTATTATTTTTCGTAAATCCTTGAAGTTATGGAGAGTCCTTGGAGATATGGAGAATCCATGAAGTTTTGGAATAATAATTATAAAAAGCTAAGGATTGTGAGGTGTGGGACCGGCCACGTCTTGGGCATGGCCGGCCGGCTAGGTTGCCCGGTCCCGCACACCTCTCCTTATTTTATAATTTATTTGGTGAATCCTCCAAGTTATGGAGAACTCTCGAGTTTTTGCACAAATTGGGAAATTTTTGCCAAGATGGAGAAGTATCCATGGGTTTATGAAAATCACGAGAAAATAAAGAAAAATAATGGGGAAGCATGGGACCGACCACGGCTACGGCACGGCCCATGGGCGCTTCCCATTATTTTATTATTTATTATTTTCTATCTCCTATTTTGTGGAGAACTCTCCATTGTTTCATGTTTTTGGATGCTCGTTCGCGCATCCGGGTACTCAGTCGTGCATCATTGTCGAGTACACTTGCACCATTTTTGTGGGGCTTACTCAGTGATGGTCCATGTGCGCAATTATTGGGTATTTATTATCAATTCATGAGATCCAGTGGAGAATAATTCATGAAACTGAGTAATAAAACTGAATAGATGTTTTATTATTAATTCGTAGGATCAGATGCGGATTCGACTACGAATTCAGAATAATAAAACGATCATTACCATCCTATGGGATCGTGGATTCGACCATAGAATCGGAGTAATTGAGATTTATCCATCACCATTTCATGAGATCAGTAGATTCGATCATAAAATCGGAGTAATGAGATAATATAGTTGTTTCATTGCTATTCTATGAGTTCAAACTGTGGATTCGATCATAGAATCAGAACAATTGTTATTGCCATTCCATGGGATCAGGCGATGGATTCGACCATGTAATAGGAGCAATAATAGATTATTATGGGAATTCGGTGGTGAATGTCACGGAAGAATTAATCTATCTTCATAGTCAGGAGAGGAAAATCCTGAGGGTGCTCTCAGACTCTACGGAGAACACCCGAGTCTATACACGTCGCTCTACATAGTCGGGATCAGTGAGTGTCACTATCCTGAAGGCGTTGTTGCTCTTAATATGCCGGAGAACCGCCGAATCGGTCTTCTATGTAAAGGGGGGTCGCTCTCATGTAGTCAGGGAACAGTGAATATCACCGATATCCTGAAGGCGTTAATCCCTCTCAACAAACAATTACGTAAGAGGACCGCCCAATTCTATTATTCTATATAGAGGGCACAATGAAACGTCATGGATCGAACGCTCAGCTTGTGGAGGCTTTTCGAAATACATATTCATCATGGCTTCGTAAAATATGAATCGTCACATGCCTGAAGCCGTATCAGGAACATGCAGTATCATGATTTTACGGTTTTGACCTTTGTTGAAAATCCACCATCTACATTAAGTCCCCTGCATAGTGGGGAGCAGTCATGTTCTGCAGTATGCATTAAATGGTGATTTTCAGTCGACGAGGTCTGGTTGAACTCAGTTACAAAGGTAGTTTTAGAATCCTCAATCTACTCCGATGAGATCATGTACGAGCAAATGTGTGGATGAGAACTCTGATAGTAAGGTAGAGTGTCATCTCATGAGCGTGGAAAGATGAGGCACTGTTGATTTGGGTGTTTAAAAGTTTAGTTATGGTCGATTTAGGATTTGCAGGCCCGAGCCCAAAAAAGGAAACCCGTGCTTATTAGGTTTTGGAAATAAATTTGATATAAAAGGGAATAACCCTAAAAATTCTTTTTTATTTTTCCTTTGGCCGAATAAGCTTCTCCTTACCATCACTCCACGAGCAACATCAGTAAAACTCGTTGAAGTCAGCAGCACTGTCGCCCGTCCAATCAACGCCGGCTGGCCGACCACCGCCGGCCGAATTACGTCCGCGCCAACAGGTGAGTTCGTGAAACCTTTTTTTTTTCTGTAGGCTTTATGATTGATGATTGTTCACAAAACCCGAAATCCCATGGTTACATGTGTATGCGTAGGATTTATAAAGGACATTTTAGAAAACGTATGTATATGCATGTTTGTTCGTTAGTTGGAGAAACGAGCAAAAATCCCTAATATGAAAGAGATATATAAATTTTTGAGCAGACATGGTCTAGTTGCAGTAGCAAAAGTTTTGTTTATTAGGTTTTATGAAAACCCAAATTTGTTTTTTGAAGTATGAACTTTGCAGATACTTTTATAAACGTAATTTGTTCGTAAAAGTAGTAAATAATAATCTTTAGAGTTAAAGAAAATTTGAAAAGGCCTGGAGTTCATATTGAAATTTTATTTGAGAACTCTAAAAAATTTATTTGAAATATGGAGAACTCTACAAAAATAAAAAAGTCCCTGGTTCCATAGACGAATGCTCGGTTAAGCAAAAAGTTTTTTTTTTTTTTTTTGTAATTTACGTGAGTTATTAACCCACTAATATTTTTTTTTTAAAGTGCGTGACTTATTCACGCCTTATTAGATATATTTGGGTTTTCGAAAACATGCAATTTAGGAGTTTGGTGAATTCACAGTGTATGAGTGAATTCAGTATGATTTTATGTATACATAAGATCTGTGAGTGCTCACATAGAGGGTTATGTGAATTACTCATTATTTCTCAAAAAGTCAATGTAGACTTTTTAATGATATGTCTTATGCTCGATTTTGCAGATTTGAAAGAATGAACAAGTTTTGGAGGTTTTACGTTGTTATCACTAAGTTCGTGAAATCGTAAAGAGGTGAGAATTGAGGAATACCATTTTTGCAGACGTCGATTGTCGTATTTGCTTTAACTCCATTGTGTTGATGAATTCATGTATGGATGTTGCAGCAATTTTGCAAAATGGTTGAATCCTGTAGTGCTTCTGAAGATGATGTTTCTTCAAGAGAAGATGTTTCCACAAATACCTCTTCTAGAGATGATGGTTCCTCTAGAAACGATGATACTGAGGTTTCCCAGGAGAAGAAGGAAAGTTCCAAGACTAAGCACATTCCAACTGCTGAGGAAAAATTCTTCATGTACTTGTATAGGCCTGAAAAGCATCCTCTAGGCTCTTCCTTTCGGTTGCTGATAAATCCTAGGTGCACTGCCCAGAACAAGTTGGTGTCTCCCCGAGCTGTGGTTCGGTTTTGTTTGCAAGGGAAGTATTTTGCAGCTTCTCAAGTAGAGTTGAAGCTTTCTCGGAGACCTCTGATGCATTTCCCAGGATGGGAAAGGCACATGTTAGGTCATAGCCACGTGAGGTCCATATTGGATAGTGCTCAGGTGACACGAGCCATTCAAGCTATTGGAGATTTTATCATCAATCATGATATACCAGGTATGATAGCCCTGCTCGCCTGTTGGTGTGTCCCTACTTACACATTTATATGCAGATGGGGAGAATTCACCATTACTTTGGAAGATGTATTTGCTTTGTTGCACCTTCCAATTACTGGTAATTTTCCCGAAGAACTCTCGACAGAAGAGGAGGAGATATCTGACACGTTAGAAGCCAAGATGCACGAATTCAATGAGTCACCTGCATCTTTCTATGCCCGATGGTTATCACACTGGTTGCCAAGGGATAGAACTCCTGAAGAACCGATTGATAGCGTTTTGACAATTTCGGCTTTCTTGTGTCTGTGGCCCTCACGGGATATCTTCGAAGATTGTGGACACTTACTGAAGCCATTTGTGATTCGTTTTTCCATTAATATGGCCAAAGGTGAGAAAATTCCCATTGGCAGTCTATTTTTGGGCTCTTTGTTCGCCAACTTGAACTCTCTAGTTGTGGACTCCAGTATTTCTGATGGCTTCATGAAGATTGAGACGTATGCTAATACCATGTTTCTCCAAGCCTTGATGTGGGAATGATCGTTGTCGTAGGTGTCAAAAATAAATTACACTTTCTTACAACTCAAAATATATAATATAACAAGGGCAAGAAAGGATCGTTCCCACAGAGGGGTCTTGGTTGTCAATATGTTTCGGTTTCTTATGTAAAACACTGGGGGATTTTTCTGATTTTTTATAAAGTAAACTAAAATAAAAGCAAAATAAAGAAATAAAGCACGCAAATCAAGGATGGGAAATATTGGTAAAGGTTTCATCTTCAATTGTAAACAAGTTTTTCAAAGTATGAATAGAATTCGTATTTAATCTCGCTATCATCAAAAGCCCTAGAATACCTTATTACAAGAATATGATAGACGCATTTATGTGTCTAATTTGTCCTCAATGTTCCGTATTGTTAGTACTCGTTCTCGTCCTTATTATGGTGTTTTGTGTGTTTGTAGGTATTTTTGGAAAATAAAAATTGTTGGAAAATTCGGCTCGAAAAGTTTCTCGGAACACCCCCGGAGGACATTTTCTATTCGGACTCCCACTTTGGATAAGGGGCAACCCAATTGCTAAGGGGCAACCCAGTGCTATTCGCACCCTCGGTTTGGTTAGGGGGACACCACCTTCTTCATTTGAATTTCATTTTTGGCGAGAAATTATTCAACAGAACTTGCAGATTCTTGGTCTGTGATTTGGAGGAGTTCTAGTGAGACTCAATGGCTGAAATCGTTTGGGAATATTTTATTAAGCTTAACAGGCGTGGTATAATCATTGGTTTGGATTAGAATTGGCTGGAGATTCAGATTGAAGAAATCAGGGAGTTACGAGTCTTGTGAACACGGACGACTTTCGGGGTGTGTTTACAGCGTGTTCAACACAATCTGAGACGTGTACACAACCTTTTAATGCAAGATTCGATGGTGTTGACATCAACAGGCTCGTGAAGAAGAGAAAAAGGGGAAGTATTTCACGTATTTGCATGGGAATAATACCGATTGATGGTTGGAAATATTTGAATTAATTACGAAGATTTCTTGAGGCTGTTAAGTATAAAATAGATGTTCGGGCCATAGAGTGGGGGTATGGAGAGTTTTGGGGAGGCATAGAACATCACAGAGTCGAGAAATTCAAGTTGCAGAGAAAAACTTTATGCTGCTGCTGGAAGAACACGAAGAACATAAGACTCTTCGGGACAGTCGTTCATGCCAACAGATACAGCGACACAAGAAGTGCGTCGTAGAGTTACAATTACAGCCACAGTAACCTTTTATCGTTCTATTTAACAGTGTTTTGCAACGATTATAAACGTTGCAAACACCTGGTTTTAACCATTTTCTCTATATTTCATCCCTGTAAACACCTATTTGAGCAATGAAAAATTCCTTTGAGTGTGTTTTCATAATGCAGAGCTAGAACCCATCACTGGGACAATGGATGAAGCAACTTTTCATGATTGTGGTAAATGAATTAATTATTTATATGACTTTTTTCATAGATTTAATTGTTTTATGATTTCTATTAATTATTTTTTATTTTGTTTGATGTCGCATGCTTGGTTTTAATTACATTTGATGCGTCATGCTTACGACTTACAGATAATGTTTTATGAAATCTATTTTTGGCAAAGAACTAGAGTCACAACTTCTTTTGTTTGAGATATATTGTATAGAGTTAATGACTGAACCACAAGAATATGAAAAGTAGTGAAATCATGCGTCCTAGTATCTCTTCATCACGTGACAATTTTGTATATATATTTTTATCTTATCTTAGTTTTATTAAATCTAAAATTCTTTGCTTTCACAAGTCTCACGAACCTTTTACTACTACAACATCATTGATAAATACCATCAATTTTGGGCGTCGTCGACACGGAGCTTGTCTTTAGGCTAGAGTTTTTAGATTTTTATTTGTTTTTATTTTATTTGTTCTTCTTTACGTTTTTGTTTTTGTCTTTTTACTACAGATTTTGGAATTGGAGCGAAAAAAAAAATTGCCAAAGCTTTTGGTGAATACTTAAAGATTTGGAGTTAAAGACAAAGTAAAAGGCGAAGCGAAAGAAGAAGATTTTATTTATTTATTTATTTTATTTATTATTATAAAAAAGAGAGAGAAAAAAAAAAAGAGTTTATTTTTTTAGATTGTATCAGGATTTCTCTATTCTTGTAATTTTATTTTTCTTTTGCACTTTACTTTTTGGACTTTGGACTTGGACATTTGGACATTCTTTAATTTTTAAACCCTACGGAAGGGTAGTTTCAATTATAAACTGTACAGGGAAGGATGGTGATTACGATATCACCTCGGACCCTCGGGTTCGTACATGACATAGGAGTCGTGGCCCGAGTCGACTTCAACGGTTCATCCCCCATCTGGAACGGGAGGTAAGAATTCTAAACACCCGCGAATCCCCTGTCAGCGAGCGGGTTTACTGGATGATTTTGTATGCATATATGTTGAGGTTTTGAAAACGGCTGTTTTAAATTCCTAGTAAAGGGCAAGGCCTGGCCATATAAGATAAGGGTTCGGATTTCATCACCGTTCTCTTCTTGCCCGCCTTAGGAAAACAATACCAAACGCGAACCTAAGCTTAAAATTTGGAATAAAACGAGACCGATAGGGTAACGATCTTACTAGGAAAGTCATTCGAAAAATATTGGTTACCCTTTTGAGCATACTTCGAAGTTCATGATGGTTTCTGAGAGTTGAATGCGTGATTGCGCCACCTTGTAATGTGGTGAGGCCTTGGGTATCAAAGCTCCACGCAGCTTCCCTCGCCTCTATTCATCTTACTTAAACTCAGATTGATTTCAGAGGGGTTTGCTCAAATTGTAATGAATTCCCTTACGAAGGATTAGAAGCTGGTCTAGAAACAATCTAAGTAGAGCCATCATGATTTTTGTTTGCTAGAGATCAGTAGGTTTGTTTTGGTTGAGTCAGCCTTATTTGTGTTTGTGTAGAATTCCCTTGCAGTTAGGATGTCGAACTAGTATTATAATAGCCAATACAACGAATATACGACTAATTTTCAAAATGGACATTACTTTGACCATAGTGTGAATAGTGGTTGGGAATGCCAATCTTTCGAAGGTTATGGCCCATACCATGGTGATCCCAATTACTATCCACATGTCTACCGGTCATACGAGCAAAATTCCTATAATTCCTCTTCTTTAGATGAAGCACGTAAGATACTTGAGTCAACGCGTAAGTTACTTGAGTCGACACATAAGTTAGCGGATACAGATGACTTAGTTATGAGCGAAAGAACTATAACGGTGAGTAAAACTTCTTTAGAAGATAACCTCAGGAAGATAGCTGAGTCAACATGTAAGTTAACTGAGTCAACACGTGAGTTTTCTGAGTCGACACGTAGGTTAAAGTTAGAGACGGAAGAAAGAATTGCTCGAATTACTCTTGATTGCCAATACATTCTTTCCAATATCACCCGTGAAAATGAGGACAATTTTTATAATCAGGATGACGAGGTTAGAATTGGTAACACTACTTGTTTAGATGAGGTTCAGTCATTTTCATGTTATTATAGTGATGATCATGATGTGGATAGTACTGATGAAGAATCTAAAGTTTTTAGGCATAGTGATCAGGAATTTGTTTCTCCAATTGAGCTTAACAATGATAATGTTTCTAGTTCAAATCCAAATAATTTTAATAATTATTCACCTATTCAAAAGGACGGGGATTTTACTAGAGATACCACCGTTTTAGATGATGTAGTATTTCCTTTTTACGAAGCCGATGATAGTTTTGAGGAACGAGTTTATTCTGAGAATATTGTTTTAGAGTCTAGCGATTTAGAAACTAGACTTGGAAAAAGAAGATGAACTCGTATAGCTTTTAAATATGAGTGAGGATGCATCACCTGAGTATAACCTACAAGAAGCAATTGACCATTTTCAGGATTTTGATGATCTAGAAATTAGGGAAATTGTAGCTAGTCTATCTAGAGACACCAAAAATTCTAAGTTTAGGGGTGATTATCATTCTCCATGTTCCTTACCTTTAGCTCTTATAGAGATACCTCACTTGGGACTTGATATATGTGCCTCAACCATTGTGCCAGATTACATTCATACTAGCTCTCTTGAACCTAGTAATGCACATAAAGAAGTTCAGTTGTTAGAAACCCATCCTCTGGTTGATGTGGTTTACCCAGGATATGATACCCAGATTGATTTTGTTTTCCCACCAAATATTTTTCAACCAATTGTGGGAACGTTTGAGTTTGAAATGTGTCAGTTATTAAGTTTTGAGACTAAACCTAATTACTTTAGGAGATTAGGGTCGACACATTTTCTTAAGAATGACCACTACTGTGGTCAACTGCGTGAGTCAAGTCTGATTGACTTAGAGGATCCCCAGTTATTCAGGTTATTGTTATGTGCTTCTAAGTTCTTAGTTGAGTATTTCAAGACTCTAGAACCTGATCTTCAGGATCCTTCCTTTGATGAAATCCATCCGATGAAAACTTTTTATCTAGACCCTTTTATAGATCCTGAACTCGAACCACAACTAGATGTAGTTGTCTTAAGAAAAAAATAGATAAGGGTGTGTTGGATATCTTCCTCGTCTATTGTAGTTTCCTCTTCTCGTGGTTAGCACTTTTCGATCCAGATGACCCGCAGTTATTCCGGATGCTACTATATGATTCTTCGAGGTGACTAATTCCTTCTAATGTCTGGCTGAAGACTTTAAACTTAGCACTTCTTGGGAGGTAACCCAATATTCTTGCAACACGGTAATATCTTTCCTTACTCTTTTCTCCAAGTGGTAACAGTTTCTCCTTGTTCATGCTTTTAATTTCATCTTTAGAACATTGAGGACAATGTTAGATTTAAGTTTGGGGGTGGGGAAGAACTTTTTAGTTGCACTTTTGAAACTTCTAGCGTCACATGGTATCCGGTTAGCTAAGTTTACATACTATTTCTCACCGAAAAGATAGAAATTGGAATGCTAGGGATAACAACCTATTGAGACATTAGAGAAAAAGACATTGAGATCCTTGAAATTCAGGAGAGAACTTGTTCCTTTTAGAGGGTAACCGTGATGGACATAACCATCCATGATGGAAAGGCAAGTAGGTCAGGAAATGCCAGAAAGACAAGGAAACCTCATAATGTAGTCTTAGTTACTGGATTAAAACTCTCTCTCAGTAGAAACTTATCATCTTCAACAAACGGAGCAACATCAAAATCTATGAAGAAAGTGGAAGACGTTTAAAGTTTAGAAGCAACAATAGAAAATAAGGATTAAAAATCAAGGGTTACAAGAAGTTATAAGAGCAAGAAAAATCAAAGGATATAAGTTGTTGAAGTTCATTATACTAATACATTAAAAGTTGTGAAAATCCAAGTGTTAAATTACTCTTGTGATGGCCATGTAAATTTGTCTTGTTAAAAAAAAAAATAGAAAAAAAAAATCATCATTACGTTTTTTTGTTCAATAAGGCCACAGGGAAGTAGAAATTTTCATATCAAGCAAGAAATCGAAGAGAAGAGTTAATTGTCAAGGTTCTACGAGGTTCAAGAATTTATCATCCACAGTTGAAGACCGAAGAAGACGTTGTTTCTACTGAGCACTATGAGAGAGTTGAAGAGAGATGCATTTGGTTGATTTGTTAGTCTGCTTTCAATCTGGCACAAGATCTTTCTAACACTGGTTCAACTCATCACACGTAATTATTCCAGCTGTGTAGCAGATGTCCCTCTCATTTTTATCTCTCTCCTAATCTTATCCAGCTATAAATCAGCGGACGTATCTTACAATGTTTATCTAGTTGTGTAGCGGATATCTCTTTATCTAGCAGTGTTGCGGATGTGTCTCCCCTATTCTTCGGTCATCTTTAGAGCTAGAACCTTTAATTTCTCTGGCATTCTAGTCACTTGGAGATAGGTTGAGAATTAGTATGTCCTCATAGCTCTTTGGATATTTGTGACCAATTAGAAGTCATGGTTTTGTGGGTACACCTCTGGTAAACCCTCCCAAGATTAACTCGGTTTCATTTTTATTAGATTTGCTCGGGACTAGCAAATAATAAGTTTGGGGGTATTTGATAGACGCATTTATGTGTCTAATTTGTCCTCAATGTTCCGTATTGTTAGTACTCATTTTCGTCCTTATTATGGTGTTTTGTGTGTTTGTAGGTATTTTAGGAAAATAAAGATTGTTGGAAAATTCGGCTCGAAAAGTTGCTCAGAACACCCCCGGAGGACATTTGCTATTCGGACTCCCACTTTGGATAAGGGGTAACCCAATTTCTAAGGGGCAACCCAGTGTTATTCGCACCCCCGGTTTGGTTAGGGGGACACCATCTTCTTCATTTGAATTTCATTTTTGGCGGGAAATTATTCAACAGAACTTGCAGATTCTTGGTCTGTGATTTGGAGGAGTTCTAGTGCGACTCAATGGCAGAAATCGTTTGGGAAGATTTTATTAAGCTTAACAGGCGTGGTATAATCATTGGTTTGGATTAGAATTGGATGGAGATTCAGATTGAAGAAATCAGGGAGTTCCGAGTCTTGTGAACACGGACGACTTTTGGGGTGTGTTTATAGCGTGTTCAACACAATCTGAGACGTGTACACAACCTGTTAATGCAAGATTCGATCGTGTTGAAATCAACAGGCTCGTGAAGAAGAGAAAAAGGGAAAGTATTTCACGTATCTGCATGGGAATAATACCGATTGATGGTTGGAAATATTTGAATTAATTACGAAGATTTCTTGAGGATGTTAAGTATAAAAGAGGTGTTCGGGTCATAGAGTGGGGGTATGGAGAGTTTTGGGGAGGTATAGAACATCACAGAGTCGAGAAATTCAAGTTGCAGAGAAAAACTTTCTGCTGCTGCTGGAAGAACACGAAGAACATAAGACTCTTCGGGACAGTCGTTCATGCCAACAACTACAACGACACAAGAAGTGCGTCGTGAGCTACGATTCTGAACACGGTAAACCTTTTATCGTTCTACAGAATGTTGTTTTGCAACGATTATAAACGTTGCAAACACCCGGTTTTAACCATTTTCTCTATATTTCATCCCTGTAAACACCTATTTGAGCAATGAAAAATTCCTTTGAGTGTGTTTTCATAATGCGGAGTTAGAACCCATCACTGGGACAATGGATGAAGCAACTTTTCATGATTGTGGTAAATGAA
Source organism: Papaver bracteatum (assembly GCA_023529315.1). Classification (NCBI taxonomy): domain Eukaryota; kingdom Viridiplantae; phylum Streptophyta; class Magnoliopsida; order Ranunculales; family Papaveraceae; genus Papaver; species Papaver bracteatum. Next base: position 17,143 of record JAJJWX010001404.1, on the reverse strand, counting down.
TTAATTCTTTATATGACTTTTTCCATAGATTTAATTGTTTTAAGATTTCTATTAATTATTTGTTATTTTGTCTGATGTCGCATGCTTTGTTTTAATTAATTTTGATGCGTCATGCTTACGACTTACAGATAATGTTTTATGAAATCTATTTTTGGCAAAGAACTAGAGTCACAACTTCTTTTGTTTGAGCTATATTGTATAGAGTTAATGACTGAACCACAAGAATATAAAAAGTAGTGAAATCCTACGTCCTAGTATCTCTTCATCACGTGACAATTTTGTATATATATTTTTATCTTATCTTAGTTTTATTAAATCTAAAATTCTTTGCTTTCACAAGTCTCACGAACCTTTTACTACTACAACATCATTGATAAATACCATTAGAATACTCCGTAAATTTCTTAAATTTATCAACACACACATTAGAGCTGCGTATGTGAATTCTGCCTAAAGAATAACCTAACTCCTTGCGCCAATTAATTTCAATTCCTAGGATCATTAAGTTTCAGAAATAGGCTAATCAATGCAACTATCATACATTGCGCATGACAATTCGGACAAAGGTCAAAGTCTACATATGATTACAAGAGTGTATCACCTTAGCAGATACATCACCTAAATCTGTAAATATGATAAAGCTCAGTGTTGATCTCTGATCCTTCAAATTGCAGTATAATGGTATAAAAATCCATGAACCACGGCTTATAGAGTGGTTCTTGACTTCAAACTTAGGCATGATACATCATCGAAATTGATAAACATGAAGCTCAAAGGCTGCTTGAACTTTTTAAACGGTATAACGACATACAAACTATGTGAACCACTTAAGTCCATGAGTGGTTTTACCTGCAGCTTAACATGATACATCATCGAAATCTACAAATACTGAAGCTAGTGTCAATCAAGTTCAGAGAACGCTCACCTGAAGCAGCAACGCACAAGATAACATGCATCGCTGAAGCATGACTCCATTACTCCCTACCGTAAAGGCGCAATGCAAGATTCCAAAATTGCAAAATGACCTAACCATCTGCACCAAATAAGTGCGTATGATATTCGTGAGACCGTCAAAACGACTTATTTACCCCTTTCCCAAGAGTTATGAAATGTCCATTCTCAGTACTAATTTGAAATTTTGTAAAACGCACCATTTCCCTGCTAGACAGTGAGCTTAACCTGAGTATGATTCCAACATCAAAGATCTATTAAAATGACTCGTTATTACCTTTACCTAAAATAAGTGCAAAAAATACTATAATCTATAAATCGTTCTATTTAGAACTCAAATCTCGACTCACGCCCAAGTTTCAGCCTAAAACCATGACTACGATGATAGATAGATTAAAATGAGCACAATGAATGCGACATATAAGTAATATTTTTAGTAATGCTACAACGAACCACCCAAAAAATTAGCATGAGGCACAATTAACATATTACTATTTTGTCATATTAATGAAATGTGCCAATTTTCTTACCATATACGTGTCTAGCAAACCATGCATTATGGATAAAGTAGATACAAACCAAAGAGGCTCAAGCACCATACGCTACGTGTGATTAAGTGTGTTCAATACCACCCTTGCGGTACAATTGCATACTATCAACGTACTCGTCTATGTAAGAGCCATATACTTCAATCAACCATTGACATAGCCATGGTTCTAGATTTAAATCCTGACCAAATGGTGCTCTTTGGTCACAATCCATGAATTCGGACTTAAACCAACACCAAATAGATGCTCTTGGCTGCGGTGAATCTAAAAACGTCTACAACAACACTCTCAGTTTCTAACTATGACCAGAAGCCACAACTAAACAACCTCCAGAAACGTTGCTAGTTAGTAAACCAAAAACGTGGCCTCATATAACTATTCAGTACCTAAGAGTTCCATCAGTTCAATGCTTTTTAGATTTATTTATTTAAATTCTAAAGTTTGTTCGGAAGATGATTTTGTTACAATTTTGTAGTGGTTTTATATATTGCGAATGTTCATGGATACGTGTGTTGGCGTCCGTGAACTGCGCACAGATATGTCCACAATTTAATACATTGGTCAAAAGTTAAGTCCTTCAATATGTTATATGCAAGTATTGATAAAAGATGAATGAACTTTGACGAAACAAAAGTTAAGCCTATTATGTCATTATGAAAATATTAATGGAAGTATAAGGATAAACTTTGTTTACAAAGATTAAGTCTATTATATGTCATTGTGCAAATAGTGATGAAAAATAGAATGAATCTTTGTTTATTCCGACAATATTGATCTTCCTTGATCCATATTTTTTATGTATAGTTATACTGTGGCTCCGTAAGTTTTCTTATGTTGAGCATTTCCGATTGAATTAATCATAGGTTCTTTGTGGTTAATTTAATTGAGATATTTTGATACAAATTCATGTTTCTATGTGATTTGTTATTGTCCAAAGAAATCTTTCTTTTCTTGTGAAAGTAAGGTCGCCTTGTTGTTCTTCTTGGAATGACATTTTATGGGAGAGTTCTTAATTGAACTTGTGCTTAATTGCCAAATCTTTGTGGAGTGCATGTGGAATATTATAGGGTTATCTTGTATCTTTATAAACTCCTTGATGAATGCATTTAGTTTCGACTTATATGATTGCATCTAAAAAGTTGATATGTGTTTCTTTTGGTCATGAAATGTCTCTATGGAAATTTCATTAGGATCCCACTAGTTTTCGTACTTTTGCCAATTTTATTGACAAAAGAGGGAGAATTAATGTGTAGTTCACACTACAAATACATATGGTTTTGATCATTATGTAAGAGGGAGTGGTTTCCATGTGAGATGGAGTATTGACCAAGGGGGAGTGATACATATCACCATAGTATTGTTGTCAAAGTTGTGATACAATTGAACTTTGATGCTGTGTAATAATACTATGACACTGTAACAATGATTGAGAGCTTTTGTTTTCATTGTTATAGCTACATGGATTTCAACAACGATGATGTTGAATTCAATATCTTTGGAATCATTGAGTACTTGGAAGTGACGAAGATTTCGAGTAATGTTGAAGAACCAAGGAGATCATGCATGTGGAAGAGAAGCTGTAAAGTTTATTTATTTTGTATTCCATATGTATTGATAGTTTTGTCACTAAAATTGACAAAGGGGGAGATTGTTAGAGCACTGCTCGGTCGAACTCGCAAGCGTTGCTATCTCAAGCTTGTTTGTCAAGTTTAGTTGTCAAAACTATAAGTCTTGATTTCTAGTCTACTATAGCTAAGTCTCTGACTAGGATAGAAAGTGTAGTTGAGCTCTAGAACTCACATGCGATCATCATACAAAGACGAAGAACTACTCAAGGAACTCGTGGAACTTCATCGACTCAAAAGGTATGTGGAGACTTGAAATTATCTATCATTCAGAAGTCTATCTACTTCTATCTCCTATCTTGAGACAAAAGTCGTATTGCTATATAGACTTTGATTATACACATTTGCTATTTCGAGTTGAGTTTAACTCGCTTATCTATTTCTCGAAATTTATGTTGGTAAGCTTTCGCTTAGCCAAGTTCATCTTTACAAGTGACGAAAGTCATGTTATTATTTCAATATCTTGAAAATCGCTTTGATGAAAAATAGTGTGAATAACTCTATTTAACATCCTCTAAGAATGTTTCAATGATTGAAATGAGAGTTTAGAATATATAACCTTGAATGGATATAAACATTGTATGTGAACTCATACTTGTGTAAGTCCAAAATCCTTGAACCAAAGTATGCGACATTTTTGTTGATGTCCGGAAGACTAAGTCCACGTATCAGTATGTATACTCTGAAGTTCACATCCCATGAATTTCTGCTGGAGTTTGTGAACTGAAAACAAACTCAAACCGGATACTTAAGTATGCGTACTTGAGTGGGTTGTTTTCTAAAAAACGATTTATTCGCGAACTTAAACATATATAAACTAAGGAATGCATATTTGCAAACCGTGGATATAAAGTTCATGAATCGATTCTAGTGAATCAAAATCATTTTTGCATCGATTGTGTCTTGTATACTTCATGAGATCTCAAGCAATTGAACAACTTCTAACTAGTTCTTTTGAGTCATTTGAACTAGTTATGGTGAAGATGAATATGGTTGATATGAAAGTTATCATATGGCTAACCATTTGGTTAACTATTGTTGAACCAACTAGGTGTACATTATTAGTACTGTTACACAAACCTAAATGAACATGCATTTGTTTGTGTATAACAAGCTAAGTTCGATCTAACGGTTGAAAGATATTAGCTTGAATCTAATCGGTTTTCATCTAACGGTGAATATTGAATGCTTTGTTACCAAGGTAACATTAGATTGCAAACCCTGATTTGAAGACTATATAAAGGAGAACTCTAGCAACTGGAAACCTAATCCCCACACCTCATGTGATACTAGTTGTATAAGCTAGAGTCGATTCTCCTTTAACCTTAGGTTTTCTACGAGACCCGTAGGTTAACGACTTAAAGACTTCATTGGGATTGTGAAGCCGACTCTAACTACTTTTCTTGTAGTTGTGTGAGTCTGATCTTGTTGTTTCTAAAGATATAAAAGTAGTCACAAACATCTTCGTCTCATCGTTTGTGATTCCACAATATCTTGTTTCGCTAGTCGATTAAGATTATTGTGAGGTGATTGATAATTCTAGGATGTTCTTTGGGAATATAAGTCCGGGTTATCGATTGGTTCCTGTTCACCTTGATTTATCAAAAGACGGAACAAAACTCATAGGTATTTCGTGGGAGACGATTTATCTATTCTATGTAGACTTTTCTGTGATGATGATTTGTTTATTAAAGTCTTCGACTTTGGGTCGTAGCAACTCTTAGTTGTGGGTGATGATCAATTAAGGGAATCAAGTGCGTAGTATCCTCGTGGATCGTAGATGTAAGATGCATAATTGTACCTTGGATCAGTGTGAGATTGATTGGGTTCAACTACAGATCCAGACCTAAGTTAATTTGTAGTAGGCTAGTGTCTGTAGTGCTTAATACATTAGTGTGTTCAATCTGGACTAGGTCCCGTTTTTCTGCATTTGCGTATTTTCCTCTAACAAAACTTCTGGTGTCTGTATTATTTCTTTTCCGCATTATATTTTGTTATATAATTGAAATATCACAAGTTGTGCGTTAAATCGATCAATTGGTAAATCCAACCTTTGCTTGTTGATTGAAATTGATTGATACTTGAATATTGGTATTTGGTACCGTTCAAGTTAATTTCTCTTATATTCAATTATACTCGCAGATTTCTATTTGCTTGAGTAAGTATTGAATCTGATAAATTGAGATATAACTCTTTGATATACTTTTTATTAAGATTGAGTCTGATGTCTAGTTGATTCTCTTAAAAGTATATTGGAGTTAGTCCATATGATTGCATAAGTGAATTATTAGGTGAGTTGTTGAAATTTCACCTTTTCAAAACTATCTCTGAACAACTGAAAGCAATCATGGGAGAATGCCGAAATCGGTGAGGATCCAAGGATATGATATCGACATATTTACTTCTAACTGACGGCGTGTCGTAGTACTCTTTTCCTTCGATCGAGAATAGTTTTTCCAAAGGGTTTGTTATTTCGACAAGGTTTTTAACAAGACAACACTAAAAACATCACAGTATATTAAACGTTGAAAACATAAAGATAACGCTGATATTATCTGAAAATATCCCAATCAAACAAATGAAACGCGATACTCGTTAAGCAACGTATCTTCCAGATCAACAACATCGTATGTACAAACATTCAAGTCACCAAAGCTAAGGTGATAAAGTCCTTTTGAGTGCATTAGACTAAAGAAAATTGTTTGACATCATGGGAGCATCTAATGGTGTGTTGAACTATTTTCCTCCAACCGTAGGTTGCTTTTTCCCGCATGGTTTTATTACCTGACATAGTTTTTAACGATGACAACAACAAACATCTGAATGTAATTTACCGTAAGGCTATTGTCCTTCCACGTTAGGATTTTCACCTTAAGACTTGTAACAACAAGTAAACTCAATGGATCAAAGTGATCATCTGCACAGTTCACCTTATTTGCATCGTCATGTTGTACCTTTTACCTTCAGCAAGGTTTTATCCCATCGAGTTTTCCTTGTCAAGATTTAATGACGCAACATATTCGAGTCCAACTATGTTCTAAGTTTGCTTAATATTATACTCTTTTCTTTAGTTCAGATTTTTCCTTCCGGGTTTTCTCGACAGAAGTTTTAACGAGGAAATTAACTTAGACTCATCAATCTTTGAAGATCGATGACATGGTGATGAACTACATGTAAAGTACGAGACAACATGTGAAAGAGTCAGTACTAGGTGTTTTATCCCACTCGGTTTTTCCTTGTCAAAGTTTTAGTAAGGCAATTGAACTGCTGCACAAGTCATCAAGGAGAGAACAACATTTGAAGAACTACATATGAAGCACTATGTATAAAGTTTTGTTATCGAACCGCATTAGGGTAGTATACAGTGGCCTCAATGCCCATGGATGTGTCGGTCCATCTAGTTTCCCTTTATTTTTATATATAAATAAACCTATGTATTACAACAACTAATCTCTCTAATTATTGTAGTGGATGGGAAAGATAAATAAACACAAAGAGAAGAAAATTCCATTCATTAAAGTTAGTGTGTTACATAGATATAGTCCTTCATATACAATAGAATAAGGCCTTAGCTACTATATTTGACGTACATCCATGGGTTAACTCAACACTCTGCTCAATGCGGTCAATAGAACTTCATATGCAGTACTTCATACACAATGCTTCGGATGTATGATAGGTGCTCTAAAACACCTTATTTTATATTTAGTATTTATGCTTTCTTTGCTATTTTTCGGTGAATTATGTAATTTATGTTGCTTTGAGTTTCAAGGTATTTCGAGAGTCATTGGAGCAAAAGGAGGTGAAACTCATGTTAAATCGAAGGCACCAAAATGGAATGAGGCACGCTTAAAGCTTGTGAAATGGATTGGCTAATCACAGGTCAAGGTAACTGGTGGTACGTGAGGTGAAGATTATTCTCTAAATCGCTGTTCGAGGAATGCCACAACCGTGATTTACAAGAAAAGCTCGGTCTTGAATTATATTTTGGGCTGCATTTACAGCCTCGTGTTAAGTTGCATTCTTGTTGAAGGGAAATTAGGTCCCTTTTAGACCAGTTTGAGAGACTAATAGTAAGTCGAGAAAAGGAGTTCACCGTTGCTCCTCCAGCTTCGTTGTTGTTCTAGCCATGTCTCCGGTGGGCTGTTAACCAAGGATGGAATGCTCGTGTAGCTATTCAACAACGACCATCTCTGTTGATCAATTTTTGGTAAAGAGTTAGGAGAGAAATCAAAGCGGGAAGAAGATGAAGCTGGTAGTATCAAATATTGGCAAGTTCAAGAATATAAGAGAATATAATGGGGGTCGTCATGATGATGAGAACTAAACAGGGAGATTATGAATGTTCACCGCTGTATGAATGGATGGTGCATGTTGAATTCAGAAATTGAAGGTTAAAGGAGAGCTCATAGAACAGAAAAATGGTCATCTCCACATTACTAGTTTCGGCACACAAGATTTTCGTATAAAAGGCCCGAGTGAGTGGCCAGTTTTCTGTAGGTTGTTGTGTTTCACCGAACGGAGCTCTTTGCATGATTATCTAAATGTTTGTGAGTCTCATGATAAGGCTATCATAGGGTAGCGAGGAGAAAAGGGATCTGGTGATGCTTAAGTTCGGAGTGAGGAATTTGGTGATTTGTTGGTTGCTCTGGATGGAACTAGTGGTTAATGTGTTTTGTTCTCATTCAAGACGAGCTGAGAAGCTTAAGTTGGTATGTATGAATTGAAAGTAAGGGTTGGTGCGGGCGATGATAATATGGTGATTTCGCTTTAGATAATATAGCCATGTTTTGGTACGAGATAGTGTCAATCTAAGTCACGAGGATATGCTGAAGTCAGTGTGCAATAGTTGAATGGTGTTGCAGGTGATAGAGTTCTGCGATATTGCGGCACGAATAGATTTAAGCGTGCAGCTTGACTGGTTGTTACACATAGGTTAAGCCGTGTTAAATGCCAATCATATCTAAGTGATGAAATCGTTGAAGATGAGATGGGCGTGATCGCAGTTCGGGCCTCGGTAGATTCAAGAAGGGTTATGGGATGGAGTACAATGTGGTTGCATGCTAACATAATGAATAGGTTGATGCAGTTGCAGGTAGGCGCTGGATTCTATATGGAAGCCGTGTAGAGCTGGTATTCAGAATTGCAGCTGTGGTTTGGTGGCATTGAAATTGCAAGTCAGGATATATGGGAGAACAAGGATATGTGGATGTCGTCCAGTTGAGCTCGAGCTGGTACAAAGTCGGAGGAAGGTGGATTGGAATGATGCAGTGTCGATCGTGAGAGATACAAGGAGAGATGCTCGCTACTATTTCCGCTAAGTTGGTGGTAGTTCGGGTGTCCGTAGAGGTGAGATTTCAGTGACGAACTGACAAGAAACCAAGACCGCAAAGATTATGCTGAAAGTTGAGCTAAAATGGTGAGCCGGTGGTACTAGCTCTGATGCCGTATTTTAGAAGTTAAGTGCTGAAGTGTAAGTATTTAGGTGAATCGAAGGGGTATAGAGTCGCATGAAGATTTGGCGTCCAGGATATATGAGACTACATGGCATGCTTTTGGGTGCGTTCGCAAAGAAATGTGAGTTTGTTAGATGGTTTTTGGAATGTTTGAACATAGAGAAGGAGAGAAGAGTTGCAGGAAGTGAATATTTTCCTGTGACAGTTTCAGATGGCAAAAGTGGCCTGAGATAATTTTCCGTCAGCCTGATCGGCAGTCGATAGATCAGGATTCGCATATGACGCTCAGCAATCCGATGACTCGCTTTTGGACCCAAAATTTACAGAGACTTATTTTCACTCATAGGCTTGGTGGACGAATTTGAGACGGGTTTTGAGAAGACTTGACACTACTTTGAGTATCCTTTTGGAGAAGCTTATATAAAAGAGAAACCTAATATCTTAATCTTAGCTCTTCTACTTTTGTTCTAGGGTTTGAAAACATGATAGGTTTTCTTTCCTTCTTGTTATGAACTCCCATGCCATGAGTAACTAAGTTTTTTATTATTGGTTAAAGATGTAGTTGGATTTTGCAAAACAAGTTGTGATCTTTATGAGTTAGTTTCTCTCAATATTATCGATCACTTTCATCGATTATAATGATTGCATGATTGATGTATTGCAAATATGATTGAATGTTTGTTTAGTTGAGTCTAGAATTGATTGAACATGCATCCATATCTATAGCTATTTTAGGGTTTCATCGAGCGTATAACCTTGAATACTGAGTAGCATGATATGATTACGGTTTGTAGTGATACATTTGTAATCATATGTAGAATTTAACCTTTGCTCGAAGTTGTCATGCTAATGTATGATAGTTTGCATTGATTGGCCTATTTCGAAACTTAATGCTCCTAGGAATTGAACTTGATTAGCGCAAGGCGTTAGGTTATTCTTTAGGTAGAATTCTGCATACACGACTCGTAATGTGTGTGTTGATGACTTACAAGGAAATTTACGAGTAATTCTTGCAATAAGGTATTCTAGGGCTTTTGATGATAAGCGAGATTAAATACGAATTCTATTCATATATTCAATACTTGTTTACAATTGAAGATGAAACCTTTACCAATATTATCTCACATCCTTGATTTGTTTGTTTATTTTTTATTTGCTTTTACTTTATTTATGCATTATAAAATTGAAAACCCTCTGTATATATTATAGAAACTGAAACAATCTAGACAACTAGTCCTACTTGGATCGATCCTTTCTTGCCCTTGATATATTTATATTTTGAGTAGTAAGAAAGTGTAATTATTTTTGATGCATACGACAGTAGATCAATTTTAGAATGCCAGTTCGTGGGGAGCAACGGTTGTCACTTTGTTTTAGTTTCTTATTTTTGTTTTGTTTTTATTTTTAGTTTTTCTTATTTTCCAGGTTTTAACCTTGTTTTGAGAATCGTGTTTCGGGTACTTATTTCCATTGGATGGAGCATATTGGAACAATGGATGATTTCCAACAACCTCAACAACATGACAACTTCCAACCATTCCATAGGTATAATCAAAACCAATTTATTGGCTATGATCAATATCTCTAATGAATATATGTGGTCCTCATACGTATCAACAACCTTATGGATGGGTAATGTGATCAACCACAAGGATGGGAGGATTCTTATGCTAGTGAACAATAAGTCTCTAACTTTGTTAGACAACTTTTCCAACTTTGTACATGACAAGAGTTTCAAAAGCTAAAGAGACGTAGAGACGAGCAACCATGAACTTGGAAGGTATTGCATAACTTGCGAAGAGGCATTGATCAATGTAAGGAAGGTATGTATAATTCTAATGTGCATATGGTTTGTGATGAATATTTGATTGATGCTAATGTTGAAAAAGGCCAATCCTTGGGCACTTTCGTTGATAATTGTGTAGCTAACTCAACTCTTGATCTTAATAATGATCATTCACCTATTAAAAGCGATGAGTTAGAGTTTAGACAACACTAAATTCAAGCGACGACAAACCATATGTTAACTATGAAAGTGACGGTGATTATGATACATTGCTTGAAACGACTCATGGTGACAACAAAGAGGAGTGTACAATGGAATCTTTTTGGGATCAAGATGAAGATGAAGAGGAATATGATGACACTAGTGTGAGCTTGCTCAAGCATTGATCTTAATAATGATCAAGAGCCTATTCAAAGGGTGGAGCTTGAGGATGAAGCATTTTTGAGTGTTCTAAAAAGTTCCTTATAGTGAAATTTGGATCCGCATTGGATTATGTGCTTACAACAAAGAGGAGTGTGTTGAGAATGTGACCGTTATGACCAATATTATGGAAGACCCAATTGAACTTGTGAATGATTGGTAATGATGATGTTGATGTCGAGACTTTGTTAAGTTGTTGAAACGGACGAAGAATGGTTGCAAAGTTTGATAGAGGACCATGATATACAAGAGGTGAATAATTCACTTGAGTTTTTCAAGGATGAAGAGGATTCCACTACAAGAGATCTGTGCAAGGTTTGTCTAACCCTTTGCATATTATTTTTTCTCCTTTACCTCTTATTGGTTTGAATGTATGTTGCTTCGAAAACATTGTAGATGACTTTGTTTCTGATATCCCCATTAGAGAAACTTGATTCTCATATATATGCAGGTTTGCAAAGCAAGAAACCGTGTGAAGTATCTGACCCCATATTCTTTATGCAACTTCCAATGTGGACAAGAATAAGTGTGTGGGAAGCTTTTATCGGTTAATAGCTTCGTTTCTTTGCATATTACTAATATTTGTGTGAAGCTAGTGTTTGCAAAACAGGATGCTATGGATGGATCCCCAACTTTTCGATTATCGGTGTAGGGAATTCAACTTCGCATGTCAGATTGATGACTTTAAACCAAGCGCTAAATGGGAGGTAACCCACCGGTTTTGTGTATCTATCTATCTGTCTTTATCTTTTTTTTTTAAGTCTTTTATCTTTTTTTTCTTATTTTGGATATTTGCATATCAAAACTCCAACTTTTAGAGATTTGTGAACAATATAGAATAAACACTAGCCTTTCTAAGTAGATGGAATTTTTTCTTGGCGGTGAGGTATATTTATTGGCTGAGTTGGGATTAGATGCCAACTAAATAGCTTGTTTAGTGTTTATTCTCTATGAGTTGGAGTATCCGTTTTTATCATGCATTTTATTTTCTTTGTGTATATATATCATGTTATGAATTTCCCATCTTGAAATTTACTTTGGATGACTAAATTTTACATTGAGGACAATATAAAGTTTAAGTATGGGGGAGTGTTCTCATATAGAGTTTTTAGCCTTGTTATTTTTCCCTAAAAAAAAAAAAACTAGAGAATTTTTTTTTTTGTCTTATACACTCTGAAACCTAGAAAGATGTTCCTTTAGGATGACACTATCAATCTAAATGGATGGAACCATCTTGGTTGGAGGAGTTGAGGAACCCATTAACTAAAAGGGGACAGAAATATTCAAGTGTTAGAATATGATAGTTGTTACCATATCTCGGAATATCACCATATCACGTTCTATTTTTATTTTTCCATATTTATCTATTGTTATCTAAGTGATTTGGTGGGTCACTAAACATCGAATTTTTAATACTGCTAGGATGAAATAGAGTGATTGAGTTGCTAGAAAGAAAAAAAAAAGAAAAAAAAGAGAGTAAAAGACCGACCAATTAGACCAAACGGAATAAAAAAGACACTTGGATAGCAGTATGTGTGAAATATTTTCCTGTCTCCGTCGCCTAAACAAGCGTGGAATGCAGGATCCAAGGCAACTATCATGTACTTGCTGACAAGAAGCATGCGCTTGGATCCAAAAGATTTAATCATGCTGTCTAAAAAAAAAACAAGAAAAAAAAAGTGAAAAAAAAGAGTATTATATTGGTTGAATAAAGTCACTCCTGGTTCCCTTGTATATTCCAGTGAGTTGATGTAGAATTCAGACCAGTAGCTCAGTCCAATAAGATGCATAGGTTCATCTTGGTAGTGACCTTCAGACAGATATGGGAAACATCGATCACTTGTGAACATTCGCAAACATCTACCTCTATGTCCATCTTCTTAATCTTTTCATTGTGATTGTGGTTAGTCAGATTCCGAGTATTGTGGTTTGTTCAACTTTCTAAGTAGAGCTTAATATATATATATATATATATATTAATTTGAATTTGAATCAAGGTACCTCCTCCAATAGCCATTTTGGATTCGTTCATTGATTTGTCACAATAGACGGAGTTGGAAATATAGGTTTTGTAGGAAAACCTCTTGTAAACCTTCACGAGACTATAACTCGTCCACTAGGGACACCTAGGGGTTCAAAGGCTTGTTATTTATGCTAAAAGTGACCGTAGCCTCGACGAGACGGAGTTGTATGTATGTTTTAAAATTATTTTGTTTGATTTGCTCGAGGACTAGCAAAGTCTAAGTGTGGGGGAATGTGATAGGTGTCTAAAACACCTTATTTTATATTTAGTATTTATGCTTTCTTTGCTATTTTTCGTGTGAATTATGTAACTTATGTTCGCTTTTGAGTTTCATAGGTATTTTGGAGTCATTGGAGCAAAGGAAGTGAAACTCGATTAAATCTGGAAGGAACCAAAATGGAATGAGGCACGCTTAAAGCTCATGGCAATGGATTGGATAATCACGGTTCGGTCAGTGCAGCTGGTGGTGATCGGAGGTGAAGATTATTTTCTAAATACTGCCGTTCGAGGAATGCCACAACTGCATTTACAAGAAAAGCTGGGCTTGAATTATATTTTGGGATCCATTTACAAAGCATGTGTTGGTTGTGTTCTTGCTGAATGGAAATTAGGTCTCTTCTTAGACCAGTTTGAGAGACTAATAGCAAGCCGATAAGAGGAGTTCACTCGTTGATCCTCCCAGACTCGTTGTTGTTCTAGCAATGTCTCTGGTGGATGTTAACCAAGGATGGAATGCTCGTGTAGCTATTCAACAATGACCAGCTCTGTTGATCGAGTTTTGGTAAAGATTTAGGCGAGAAATCAGTGGGAAGAAGATGAAGCTGGTGGTATCAGATTTTGGCAAGTTCTGAAGAATATAAGAGAAGATAATGGGGCCGCTGTTGTTGATGAGAACTAAACAGGGAGATTATGAATATTCACTACTGTATGAATGATGGGTGTATGTTGAATTCGAAATTCAAGGTTAAAGGAGAGCTCATAGAACAGAAAAATGGTCATCTCCACATTACCAATTTACAGCACACAAGATGTCCGATAAAGGCCGAGTGGTTGTCGATTTCATTGCAATGCTGTGACTCACTTGAACGGAGTTCTTTGCAATAAGGTATTCTAGGGCTTTTGATGATAGCGATATTATATATGAATTCTATTCATATATTCAACACTTGTTTCCAATTGAAGATGAAACCTTTATCCAATATTCTCACAACCTTGATTTGTTTGTTTATTTCTTTATTTGCTTTTACTTTTATTACTTGCATAAAAATAAGAAAACCCCGGTGTTACTTATAGGAAACCGAAACAACGAGATAACCTAGTCCTCTCTGTAGGATCGATCCTTTCTTGCCCTTTCTATATTTATATTTTGAGTAGTAAGAAAGTGTAATTTATTTTTGACGTTATACGACAACGATCAATGTATGTCTTCAAATGTAGTTCTCTTCTTGATGACTATTGTATCTAAGATAATTGCTCCATTAAAACTTTAACAAGGAAAAAACCCAGTAGGATAAAACCTTGGTACAAATCTTCACATGTAGTACTTCACATGTTGTCTCGTATTTTACATGTAGTACTTCACATGTTGTCTTGTATTTTACATGTAGTTCATCACATGCAATATGATCTTCAAAGATCGACAAGTCTAAGTTAATTATCTCGTTAAAACTTCGCCAAAGCTAACCCGAGAGGGACAAAACCAAAACTAAAGAAAAATAGTACAATATTAAGTAAACATAAATCATAGTTGGATGCGTATATGTTGCCTCATTAAAACCTTGACAAGGAAAACCGGTGGGATAAAACCTTGACGAAGGCAAAGAGTACAACGTGATGATGCAAGTAAAGGTGATCTGTTGAAGATGATCACTTTGCTCCATTGAATTTGACTAGTATATTCACAACTCCTAAAGCGAAAATATTTGTGGGAAAGACAATAACCTTAGTGTGAAATTATATTCCGGTATTTGTTGTTGTCTCATTAAAAACCTTGCCGAGTAACAAAACCCTATGGGAAAAAGCAACCTCGGTGAAGGAGAATAGTTCAATACACCATTAGATGCTCCCACGATGTCACCAATTTTCATTAGTCTAACGTAGTCAAAGGAGTTTATCACACTTTACTTTGGTAACTTGAATGTTTATAAGACCATGTTGTTGATTCTGGAAGCTACATTTCTTAACAAACTATCGCGTTTCATTTCTTTGATTCAGATATTTTCAATAATATCAATGCGATCTTTATGTCTTCAACGTCCAACATACTTGATGATCTTAGTGTCGTCTCGCTAAAAACCTTGTAGAGTAACAAAACCCTTTGGGAAAAACTATTCTTGATCGAAGAGAAAAAAAAGTACAACATAGCTTCAATTTCGAAGTAAATTATGTCGACATCGTATCCTTGGATCCTCCCCCTGATGTCGGCATCTCCCCCTGATTACTTTCAAAGTTGTTCCAGACTGTTCATTTAGTCATGTACTTTTCGAAATTGAATATCGGTAATGACCTAGAAAATAGTCTACAGTATCTCCCCCTGATTACTTTCGTTGGAAAAGAGATTATTGTTCCTTTATAATCAACAACTTTTGGATTGCACTTTCATTAGCATTAATTTTAATTTCTTTACAGGATAAAACAAATTTATGTCAATGGTTACCTTAAGTACATGATTACATTCATTATACCATTCCAATGATGTTTCCTTGGCACTGAGCTATCTCTAGCTAACAAGTTCCCTGAGGATGTAAAATTTAATCGAGTATATTAATATACTAAGTACAACAATACGTATATTGTACTTAAATATGGAAATTTCATCTCCCAACACATCTTCGTCATCTTAATTTAGACGAAATGTTCACTTACTTACATTTGAACCTCGACTAATCATGGGAGTGCTATCAGGATGCATGTCTTTATTAAATTTCCTGAAAACTTTAAAAAAATGCAAACTGGTGGGATAATATACCACAAGCTCAGTATTCGGTCGAGCTTTTCCCAGATTTTTCATCTCAAATTCGGATTTCAAATAGCTTTTAAGGTCTCTTATTACATCAAGAGTACCCATCATGTCTGTACCATCGACATAGATAGCTACAATTCCAAATCAAGAACTTTCTTGTGAATACGCAGTGAAAATAACTTACTTGTCTATCTCCTCTAAATCAAATAGTCACTTAGACGGGTGTACCACATCTTCCTGATTGCTTCATCTATAAGTGAGCTTCCTATCTAGTCGTAAACGCACTCTCTGGTTTAGAGTCACTTGATTTGGGTAACAAAAGTCTATCAAGTACTTTTGTAAATATATATTATCTCTTGATTATTTGAAGATACGTAAAACCACATACATATCTTGCATTTCAAGTCCTTTTGAAATTACCAAGCTAATCGAGTAAGCGGAACACTATGAAGTTCATTACAAGAGAACAATTCCGGGGCTTTGTGAGAAACCTCACGCCACAAGCGAGTCTTTATCCTTTAATACTGCTTTCTTCTCATTATGCTTTGTGAAAAATTAATCATGTATGTCCAATAGGCTTTACACTTGGTTGGTTAGGACCACCACCACTAGTACACAGAGACCTTTTGCCACGCCAAATTGGCGTGTCCATAGGGTTTTGTCACCCCACTTCGGTTTGGACTAGGCGTGACTTCTTCTTCGCGCGGTTTTAGGTAACATGGCGTGGTTTTAGGTAGCTTATAGCCACACCTGCCATGCATGTCTATTCTGCATGAAATAGCCACACCAAAGCCATATAAGCATTGCTATATAGGGTTCCAAAAACTTAAGTACTGGTACTCTATAGACACACAATTTATTGTTTTGGCGTAGCTATTTGATTCACTTTAGACACACAAATTGCTGGTTAGCGTGGATATTTAGTTCACTTTAGACACGCAATTGCTTGGTTGGCGTGGTTATTTGGTTCACTTTAGACACGCAAATTGCTTTTGGCGTGGATATTTGATTCACTATAGACATGCAAATTGCGTTTTGGCATGGCTATTTTGTTCACTTTAGACACGCAAATTGCTTTTTGGCGTAGCCATTGGTTATCCGATAGACATGCCAAATAGGTTTAACGTGGTTATATTTTATGTTTTAGCCACGCCAATTTCACTTGCTTTCATCCACGTGGTGAATTAGGAACTGTTGAATACCATCCACATGTAACGTTGTGAGCCGTTCATTGGATATCTTATAGACATGCCCAGTAGGCGTATCTATATGTGATATTTAGCCACGCCAATTTCAATTACCTTGATCCACGTACGTATTAGGAATCGTTGGATCTCATTTAAGATGATGCAATATTGACCGTTAAATTATA
>JAJJWX010001403.1:0-106663 GCA_023529315.1 Papaver bracteatum | reverse complement strand
TTTGTTGGTAACCCATCACCAACGAGTATGTTTGTGCCTCCAGGAATTAAGAAAGATGGTGTTATTAACCAGTATGTTGTTTGCTTAATCGCATTCGGAATCAAGTAAATCCCGGTGACGAACGGATAAATCTTTATCACCAACAAAGCTACAGACGTTTGCAACCACAGTTTGTAGAAGTTTATGCTTACACTCTAGTCAATGGCAATAGATTAGGAAAATTCAATTTTCAGTTCATAACAGATGTAGCCTGTAGGTACACATCTTTTATCACCTCCTTTGCCACAATATTTGATTCTGAAGACTAAATAGAAATTCATAGATTTAGAAAAAATCGTTCATTCAGCCCTTCCAAATGGTCATTATCATCTGTCTACGTACAGGTTTAGGCAAAATTGTACCATGTTTTCTTTATTTACTCATTTTTTCCTCCATTTCTTTTCCCTTCTTGAGGTCAGGTCCAGTCCCCCATCTTGTTCCTTTTTCTTCTTTCCATGAATAAAATCTCCTAGTGAGCTTTGGGGAAAAAAGAAAATAAAAAAAATCATAGATTTAGGATTGCCCAGAGTAGCTTATATAATTTCACCAACTAAGCCAGCTGAGGTACACCGTACCCACTTGTTGTGTTTGACATTCTCAATGAACAAAACATCATTACTGTCAATGTCAATTATAGTCTCACTTCTATCAGTACAGCGATGGTTCTCTTTCCTGGAACCATGCAATGAAAACAGAAGAGCTTTTGGCAGCTAGGACAGTTATATTTAGTCACCTTGGTAGTACTATTAGTGTCAACACATTCATTCAAAATCAATTCAGAACAATCTCGATAAGGGCAATAAGATCTTCCATAAGCAAACCCACCTTTTGATGATTCTAAGAGTACTGCGGATTCGCAATGAACATGGAACCACTTCTCGAATACGTTTTCGGAGAGGATTGAACGACATGATATAGCATCTAAAACAACACTGCAGTTGGTACCAGGGCATTTGATTTGTGACGTGTTGTCTTGACTCACTTTTACTTGGATGTACTTGGCAATGCAATCTGTACAGTAGTTATGGAAACATACGTTTTTGAATTTTGCGTTTAATGGAACATTTTCTACACAAATCTCACAGGTGAAAGAGCTACCATCATCGTACCTGCTGCTTGTTGCACCAAGGTTTATCTCGTTACGGGCCGAGAAGGTATTATAAGAAGGATAGTTATCGAGAGTTAGGTTTACGTTTGCCATTGAAGTGAACGGAAGAATAAATATAATTGGCACTGCGGGCAGACTTTTTAACCTATATATTGGATGGAATCGCCAGTCATGTGTCCTATGATTTTTCGTATCTAATCTTTGTTCTTTAGTATGCTTAACATCTTAGTAAGGTTTTTGATCTCATAGGATATTGTGGAATGATCCTATGTATGAACTTTTCTTCTCATGAGCTTCTTTCTTTTCTCTCTATTAAATTAATTTTTCTTTTAAGATTTAGTCAAGTTGTTGGATTTTCCCTCTTCCTCCATTTGGTTTGTTTCTTTTTTTCTGATTCTAATCTCCTCTAATGAGGAAGTAATATTTTTTCTGCCTGTGCAGGTGTATCCAAGATAATCGTTTGTGGTATCCAGTGGTGGAATTTTCAGAATGGCCTTTTCTGAAATAAGAACAGTGGTGTGGAAAGCAGTAGTGCTAGTCATCCTCTTTGTGATGATATATACTAGTAGAATAGAATAGTCGAATATCCTCTTAGTCATTAGTAGAAGTCGATACTTTAATCCCCATAATCATCAAAAATCTTCAACCAAGATTCAACCCTTCATGAAAATTCAAACCCTGCATTTCCCCCCTAAAATCAAGCACTCAAAAACTAGTCAAAACGGAAACTTTCCTGTTTTTGTGCCAATCAGTTTTAAAATAATATACCAGTTTCCCTGCTTAGATCCTACCATTTATAGCAGGAAAAATTGGAGGAATTCCAACAATTATTCTGCACTTTTTCGCCGAGTCATAAATGAAGATAATTCTAAGGTTCAACAGAATAACAAAATCCACATCCCCGCATTATTTTTAGGAGATATCCATTATGATGATACCAATCTTCATTTATCCCAAAAGATTTTTCGAGAACCAACTTATTTACATTGTCAAAGAAAAGTAAAAGCCAACAAAATCTTCCGGTGCATAGCTTCTACCGTCAAAAACCTATAAACTAAGATATACAAAACTATGGCTTCAAGTTCAAATGGTCGTGCTAATAAAATCAATCTTCTGTCTCGCCAACTAAGAAATACAACCTTAGAGATACCAAGGGAGATAAGAGGTGCTATTGGATCTTCTCAGCTTATCTCTGCAGCTGCGGAAGAATGGTCCTTTGCAATCTTGGGGAAACTCATTCACAAAGATAAAATCCCTATGATAATTATCAGAGAAGAAATTAACTCGCTATGGAGAAAGTGTAGAAACAAGGAGATTCGTATTATGGGTAATAACATTATGCTAGTCAGGTTGAATAGTGGTGAAGAACAAGATGAAATCATTCGAGAAGGTCCCTGGATTATCGGAGAAGATTTGTTTGCGATCAAAAAGTTTGTGGCTGGACTGATGCTAAAGATTATGACTTCACACATCAAGTGTTCACTGCTCAATTCAAATACCTTAGGATTGAGCACCTTAATGTCAAAGTTATTGATGAGGCCATTGGATTCATAGGTACGAAAGTCTCAACTACCCCAACAAACTGCAGACCAAGGTATGGAAATACGGTAAAAGCTAAAATAGAAATGGACCTCAAAAAACCTCTTTATCGTGGTAGCTGGTGGAAAACTATAGGTAATGACGATGTCTGGATACGCTACCACTGGGAGTTACAACCAAAGAAGATATGCGATAAGTGATGGGTTATCGATCATCAAGATGTCTAATGTGCAGAATGGAACTGGTTGTTACACCTAGACAACCTTTCTGCTGCTGAGTATGAGGAGTTTCTTGAGAATGGGGATGGTGTTATAGAAGGAAATGGGGACGGAAGTGAGACTATCACAATGTCTGATAATTTAGATGATGCTGAAGAGAATGAAGATCACAGGCAAAACAAGAGCTACGAAACTCAACCCTTAACCAAGAACCCTCTATGAACCCACACAACATCCATGGTCATCCTCCAAATAACATAGGAGGAGAAACTAATACTAGTATGCACAATATCACAGCTCAAGAGATGGCTTTGAACAATCCAGGGGCAGTTCATTCTGAAACCACAAATGATTATCATGGAGACATGGCGCAGGTATCTTTGTTTCTCTTTAACTATAGTTTTCTTGATAGTTATTTTCCTTGTTTTTTAAACACCTTCTTCCTAAGATTAAACATGAAAATAATAGCTTGGAACTGTAATGGTTTTGCCAAAAAAATACTAGACAGTATATTTTTGACTTAAATAGAATGCTTAGTCCAGATATAATATTCTTGCAAGAAACAAAAATTTGTAGTGACAAGATCCTAAGATTCATCGGGCCTCTCAACTTCCCAAACTCTTTTGACGTCCATTCCATAGGAAGATCTAGGGGAATTTGCCTTTTGTGGAAAGATGGATTTGACCTAGACATTATATACCATGATCGAAATATGATCCATTGTTTAGTTCATAGTGACCCCTCAAAACCAAAGTGGTTGTTGTCTTGTGTTTATGGATCCCCATACCCCCAGGAAAGAAATGTCCAATGGAATTTTATTAAAGATATTTGTTTGACATATGAAATCAATGCCCCATGGATACTTATTGGGGACCTTAATATCACCCTGCATGAGGAAGAAAAATCAATAACAATGGTTCATCTTCTTTCTCTACTAGTGTTAGCAATATTCTTATTGATGCTTGTTTGAGTGACCTAGGTTACCATGGTAATCCTTTTACCTGGACGAGTAACACTCATGGTACAAGGAGAATAAAATCTCAACTTTATAGATCATTAATAAATTCTGATTGGTTACTAGCTTCCCTAATACTTGCTTGAAACACTTACCGTTTTTAGCCTCTGATCATTGTCCTATATTGTTAGATTTATTTCCTAATAATGTTTGCAATGTAAAAAACTGGAAGTTATTTGAATGTTGGTTAAGAGATGCTAGTTGCAAGCTCCAGATCCAATCCTCTTGGTCGAAGCATCATAGGGGTTCAGCGGGTTTTTTTCTGGATAAAAAGCTTTCAGGGACAAGAAGAGATCTTTCAATATGGAATAAAACAACTTTTGGAAATATAAATGAGAAGCTTAAAGAACTTCAACAATAACTTTCAGAGCTTCAGAAACCTAGTTCTTATGGGATGGACACCACTAGAGCTGTGCAAGAGGTATAAAAAGAAATTGAAGAATGGCATCAACGGGAAGAAGCATTCTACAAGCAGAAGTCTAGAGAAAATTTCTTTCATGAAGCAGACCAAAATACAAAGCATTTTCATCTTCAAGCAAACAAAAGAAGATCGAGAAACAAAATTGAAACTCTAAGGAAGCAAGATGGTACGTGGTGTACAGGCAAAGAAGAGATTGAATCTTTACTTGTTGACCATTTTCAAGGAATTATGACCACAACAAATCCTGATATAGATGAATAGTTACTTTCCCTACTACCACCCTTCATTACGGCTGAAAATAATGAATTCTTAACAAGAATGCCAGATGAAAGTGAAATCTACAACACACTGAAGCAGATGCAACCTTGGAAAGCACCAGGTCCCGATGGCTTTCCACCCGGATTCTTCCAAACAAATTGGAGTACGGTAAAACATGAGGTCATCAATATGATACAATAATTTTTCCATACAGGTAGATTTCTGAAAAAGTTAAATAGAACCAATTTTTGCCTTATACCAAAATGCAAGCTACCCCAAACAGCTGGAGATTATCGACCAATAGCTTTATGCAATTCAACGTACAAGATTATCTCTAAGATTCTAGCAAACGGATTAAAGCAGCAGCTACAGAAGATAATCTCACCAATGCAAGCGGCGTACGTACCTGGCAGGAAAATTGGTGATAATATCATGTTGGCACATGAACTCATTCACTGTATGAAGAGGAAGAAGACCAAGAAGGGATACATGGCACTAAAGCTCGACATGTATAAAGCTTTCGATCGTGTTGAATGGAGCTTCCTCAACAAAGTTATGGAGCAGTTAGGTTTTAATAGCAAATGGTGTGGCTTTATACAGGAATGCATTAGTACTACTGAAATTCAAGTCCTTCTAAATGGCTCACCAGGTCAAGCATTCAAACCATCGAGAGGAATACGGCAAGGAGATCCCATTTCACCGTATTTATTTTTCCTAAACATGGAGGTTTTTACTCGTGCATTGGCCAAAGCTGAAATGGAAGGAAAACTTCAAGGAATCAATATCTCGAGAAAAACACCACAGGTTACACATTTACTCTTCGCAGACGTCTGTCTTGTCTTTGCCAAAGCTGATGTCCATAATGTCAAAAATCTACTTCAGGTGATAAACTCTTTCAGCAATATGTCGGGGCAGCAAATTAATTTCCAGAAATCGGCTGTTTTCTTCTCAAATAAAATGCATCCACGGCACTACAGAATTCTACTTAGAAGTTTGAAGATGAAGAGAATGAGTCTTGAAGAGAAATATCTCGAAATTCCTTTGTTTCTTAACAGGAAGAAGACCACTTCCTTCTCTAGTCTGGTTGTTAACACAAAGACAAAATTGTCAAGATGGAGAGGAAAATTCATAAACCAGTCAGGACGATCCATCGTGGTGAAGCATGTGTTAAATACGATGTCATCACATCATATGAGCATTCTCACAGGTTGGCCAAACATTAATAAGCACAAGATAAATGTAGGCATGGGCTCTAGAGACTTGAGATGTTTTGATAAAGCTTCACTAGCTAAAAAAGCTTGGAGACTTCTAAAACACGAAGATACACTGTTTTCAAAGGCTCTTAAGGAAAGATACTTCCCAAACACATCCGCGCTACATGCTCATAAAAAGAAAAACTCTACTTGGGCTTGGCAGGGGACTGTTTGCAAAGCCTGGAGACTTCTTTTGCAGGGGACTTTCTACAAGCCAGATGTAACCATGCAAGTGGACTCTTGAACGCAGAGGCAGCAGAATGCAAGGTACTTTTGCAGGCGATGCAGTGTGCAGAAGAGTTAGGAGTAGAATTTGCAATTTTTGAAATGGATGCTGAACTAGTTATCAAAGATGTCATTGGAGACCTCAATCATGCTACTTGGGAGAACCATACCATGATACAGGACATTAAGGAAAAACTAGAAGAACATCATTTTTGGAATTATAAACAAATTAGTAGAAAAATTAATAAACCAGCAGACAAGCTGGCAAAGCATGCTAGAACTCATAGTATTTCACAGAGTTGGTCTGACTATCCCCCAGTTTTTATTGCAAATGCAATGCTGGAGGATATGAATTTATTTGTTCCAGCTTCAGAAAGTTAATTATAATTCCCTTATTTTGCATCAAAAAAAAAATCGCCAGTCATGTTAATATGTTATAGAGAAACCTTGTCCTCGTTGTGATGCTCTCTCATTGTAGGGAAACATTAGGTTACGGTTTCCTATTTTAGGTCAACTTACATAAGGTAGGTGTTGGGCTGGCAACACGAATTAAGAGAGTTTTATTTTAGGGATTAGTTTAGATTTTTTACCAAGTGCTGTCTTAAAGAAAAAAAAGAACAAAAAAAAAAATCCCCAAAAGATAAATAAAGATAATTAATAGGGGGAAAGCTGAATCTGGGGTGGGTTTAAAATAAAAATTGCACCAAACTAATAACATCATTGCCCACCAAAGCCGTGTTGAACTCGAGTTCATCCCAAATTTCGTCAGCTCTAGGAAATGAGGTCAGAAAAGCATTATCATGAATTGTCACTCCACCTTGAATGGCCTTATTGGCAAGACCCGTGTTAACACAAGCATCATCATCCGTGTAAAGGTCATAAAAGTAACTCACAATTAACCCCATCTCCGGCTTCACATGTTAATGGTAGCAACCTCTGTCATAAGCCATCAACACCTTCTAATCATCGCACCTGCAACCACCAGACAAAACCATCTTAGGAACATCCAACTTCACCATCTTCGACCTCCATCAAATATCTTACCCCTCCTTTTTTTTTATTGACGTTCTCCTATATCAATGGTATTCATCGTACTAGAAGCAACCAACGATCAACGACAACAACTAATCAGTTACGGTGTAGTAACCACAACTCTGTTTTTTTACCCGGTCTGTACTCCTTGTCCAGTCACCGATGATCCTCATACTAATTAATGTTAGCACATCATCTTCCATGCTGAACAATTCAACCAGCAACCACCTCTGTCACGTCTTGACAGATTTTTACACTTCTGTCGTGCTCAAAACTTCATCAGCTCAGTGCTTTTAGTTCGACAATCACCAAAGTTTCCTAGCCGCATTATACTCTTAATTTTCCTACAGCAACGATCCATCAATATTCAATTCAGAAACCCTTTTTTTAGAACTCTAGATCCAGCAAACTTCAAACACCGTCATATCCAGGTCATCCCTTTTTTTTTAAACCAGCAGCAAACAACACAATCACCTGATCTCACGCCTTCTTCCAGCGAAAAATAAATGCAGCTTCAAGACTAACTATTTTTAACCTTCTCCCCTCTCTTCCTCTCACCTTGCTCTGATACCAATTGTTGGACCTAGACAAGAAAGAGGAGAGCACATACACGGAAGCAATAATCGTCTACATTGATAATAATTCAGTATACAAATTCTCATGGCTCAATAACCTATTTATATTGTTCACAAACTTGATGACCACTCAAAGCACTTTCCTAACAAAGATAAAACTCTAAACAAAGAAACTTTCCTAACATAAACCAAACTCTAAAATATAACTCCTCTAAAACATTCTAGAACCAAAACACCTTGTTTCTCGATTAAACTCGACTTCCAAATATAGTCTTGATTTATTATTTCCAACAGGGTTTGATAACCCTAATATGGATGGAAATTGATTTTGGAACATTTTTTTACTTCGTTCTTTTGAGTTGCTAGATGAGATGGTGCGAAAACAAGTTGATTACCGAAATCTGGTTATGCTCATGTCATCTCACGCTCATAGAACTTGTTCGAAGTCTCTCATTGCATGGTGTCTAATCTTTTAAAGCTCTTTGTCAATTATGTAAGAAGAAGCCTGCAAAGATATATACTATTATTAAAGAATGGGATTATGGCACGCTTCTTATTTTTTTGATCTAAATATGTCAAAATCTGTTATGAATAGAAAAGAGACACAGCTTAGGGATCTATTTCTATAATTTATTGAACTTTATAAAAAAGTTTAGGGATCTATCTATAAAATTTAGATACTTGACTCCAAGTAATAGGGGGCCTATAGTACGCAGTATCTACGTAATAAATTTCAATTTAACTTGGTGTTTTACTACTAGTTCTATTATAATAAATCTAAGTATTTATCTAGCAACAAGGGTGTGAATCGGGCCTGGCCGAGCCGCCCAACCCATAAGTAAGACATGTTAGGATGAGTAGTTGAGTGCTATAAAAATTTCAAGTTTTTTTTTTGAAGAAATAAAAATTTCAAGCTGGAAGAAAGTAGCTACTTTTTTTTTTTTTTTTACAGGCATGCCAGGCTGCTATCTAGATGTAGAAATTTTCTTAGTTTGAATTTGAAATGTTTAATATTACAATAAAAACTTTATTATTACCTTATGAAAATAATTGATTAAGGCACAAAATACCTTTTAAAAAAAACTTTGGGTACAGTAAACCTGAAGACTGCACAAACCATGCCCAAACTGAAGTAACATAAAACAATAAATAAATCGAACGTAACTGACTGACGGCCATTCTAATTCTTGTCAGAGACGAAGAATGAGCATGAAATTAAATAAATTGATTTTTTTTGAAACCGAGAATCCTGTTTAACAAAATGATATGCATAGAAATTTATTTCTCTAAAGCTATTCCTAAACTGTATAGAATGAATCATATGATAGATGCGACTCCATATGGATTGAACAAACCAAGGAAATCTTTGAATGCTAAACATTGTTATCACTGACATAGAATTTGATTGTTGAAGAAGATCCAAAATGTCATTATAAACAGACCATTCCACTGTTTTGGCTATTGCAATGATTTCAGAAACATAGTTTGTTGCGAAACTAACACCACCATATTCAGCATAAATGAAGTTACCCAAATGGTATCTGCAAATAAAACTGTATCTTGCATCTCCTGGATTACCTTTCGAGGTGAAATCACAACAAATAAAAGTCACAGAAGGAGGGGGTAATTAAAAAAGGCGATCCACAATAAGGCTAGAATGATTCTAAAGAGAGATTGAGAACATCTCTCTCATTCATAGTATTCCGCATATTACCCGGTTAATATTATACTACCTTCATGAGTTAGTTGAATAACTCTTTTCTTGATGCTATTAGCAGATGGAGTGACTTCTTCAAAGACCCATTTGTTCCTTGCAAACTAGATTTTTACAATCAAAATAAAGAAAGAAATAATCCAAATTTTTCTGGTGATAAGAATTTTGCTCTTATTGACAACTCCAAAGTCCTAGAATGAACGAGGATTAACACAGTCAAAAATACTTCTCCGCCAATTCCAATATTGAAAGCTGAGAGAACAATTCCAAAGCATATGGTCAAGAGAATTTGGTATGGCGCCCATGGAAAAAACAACATCTGGAAAAATATTGTATCCTCTAGCATGAATATTCTTATCAGCAGCACATATATATCTTTTTAATTTCCCAACACTATTGGATACGGATTTCCAATGATGTTTATAAAAACTGGAATTGTTGCTCTTAAGTCTTACTTTATTATAAGCATCCAAAGTTTTCAAATCTCCATAAAGGGTACTAATTCAAAGTCTCTTATCAATAGACCCAGCAATAACGGGGAGATAATCAATATCATTTATATTCAGTGGAGAGCTAGGAATCAACCAATTGTTGTCTTGAATTAATTATTGAACTCACATTTCAAGATAAAAATTTTGTAAAGATATGACATCTTTCCAATTCTCCAAAAGATTGTAATCACCAAGCCACCTATCATATCAAACATAAATGGAGTCACCTTTACCTATAATCCATCCAGTATATGTGGTATTTTTCGGTGGTTATAAGTTTGACGTTAGGTCAAATTGCATTGATGCCAACTTGTTCCTAAAGTTTAGGAATTAATTTAAGAGCCAAGTTAGGAAAAATAGATTGTTCATAAAGTTAAGTTTGTGTTCTCTATAAATAGTGCTAGCATTGTAGAGTTGTATACAATCCAACCTAGAAGAGCGGTAAATCCTTGTGCTTAGGATTTTTGCCTCTTTGTTATGGTCAATATCAGTGTGATAGAAAAACTTGTAGAGAGAGGATTTTGGTGTTCTAGTGTGTTAGGGTTTAGGGTTTTTCCCTAAACTAACTTTCTAGTGTTTCCTTGTTTCTCCACTGTTAGTAGCAGCTGTGAAGAAGGTGTAGAAGAGAAGACATGAGGCTGGTTTGAGTAATGGTTAAAGAACTGATTTCTATGGTTTCTTCAATGGCATTCTGGACTTTTGTTCTTTTCTTGGGTTTAGGAAAGAACATGTAAGTCTTTGTTTATAATGGAAGTTTTTCTGGTGGTGTTAGCCGTGGATGTATCCTGTAAAGGTGAACCATGTATATCTTGTGTTGTGTATATGTTTCTTTATCTTCTATCTCTCTTATTATTTCTTCCATGTTTGGTTCAAATCACCAATTGCCCTTTGTGATCCTGATTTCCGCTGCGCTCGGAGTGCCAATTTTCCCAACAATATCCTCATCAAGTGAGTTCCTCATCGATTTGATTTCGGGCTAGATAGATGATTCTTTTATAATGAGAAATCTATCCATTATGAGAATTTTGATATTTAGATATGAAGAACTTAGCCAATTCACCTTTACTGTAAAGAGTTCTCCAAAAGAGTATCATTAGCAGAGCCTTGTTGGTATCTTCAAGTTTACTTATAGCCAAAGCTCCTTCAGATATAGGAGTGCACACAATATCCCACTCCAGAGTGACCGTTTTCCTCTTCTCAGAATCTCCATCCCAGAGAAAAATCCATGTAATCTTCTCAAATCTATCAATGATTGGTTTAGGCCATTTTTAAAGTAACATATTGTAGACATGCTTGAAAGAGAAAAATTTATGAGAGTGAATCTGTCTTGGAAAGAAGGGATTCTTCTTTTCCAAGTAGTTAATGAATTTTAGAAATGCTCTATGAAAGAATTAACAATATTAGCAGTTACCCTATTTGGATGTCACATCAAGATATTTCTTAGGAAATGATGCCAAGTGCATTCGAAGATACTCAAAAATTACTTTCATAATTAACAAATACATTATCCTAAATATTTTAGATAGACAATTTTTTTTATTTCTTAGATATACAATTATAAAACCGCACCATACTTAGAAATTATAGATTTTAGTAATAAATTTCGAACGGGAAAATGGGACAGGTATAAAAACTAGAAGGCTTTCGAGCAAGAACCAGGCTGGGCAATAAATTTAAAGCCAAAGAAAAAGCTGAATCCCGAGCTCGCTCAATAAATTGATACATGTCAGACCATGCGATCCATGACCTGCTTCAGGTGCCCATGTGTATATTCAGACTCGGGTGGAACAAATCAACATACCAAACCAGGACGGGTCTGAGCTATTACCACAATATTTATACCAAGGAATAAATAATCAAGTCGTGATGAACAACACACTGTTTAATCCAAAAAAAAACTAATAATCGAAGACGCACGAAACAACAGTGAAGATTAATTGCATGCATGAGCCACAGTCAGAGATATTATCGTACAACTAGTACCTTCGCCAAGACCGGACGAAACTTCTAATAGAAGGAGTCAACAAGCAACTGAGGGCATGGTCCCAACTAGACAAAGCCTACACGATATACCGAAGGATATGGAAGGCATATATTCAACACCAACATGAACTTTACGGGATGATGAAGCAAGCACAAGAGAAATAGAAAGGTGTGTCGAAAATTACTTCCCCCAGGAAAATTAGTAGAGCGGAGCCGATGAGGGATCGCCAAAAGAAAGCTCTTCGCATGGAACATCAGAAGACACGATTGCTAAATATCTGGAAGATAACTAAAAAAATGGGGGTACAACAACCTCACCCAATATTTCGATTAGCAATCTGTATGGACTAACTCTAATATACTTTTAAGAGAATCAACTAGACAGTCATATTCAATCTTAATAAAAAGTATATCAAAGAGTTATATCTCAATTTCTCAATTCAATTCTCACTCAAACAAATAGAAATATGCGAGCCTAATTGAATACAAGAGAAATAAATTGAACGGTACGAAAGACCAATATTCAAGGATCAATCAATTTCAATCAACAAACAAATGTTGGATTTACTAATTGATAGATTCAATGCACAACCTGTGATATTTCAATTATATAATAAAATATAATACAGAAAATAAATAACACAGACACCAGATGTTTTGTTAACGAGGAAACTGCAAATGCAGAAAAACCTCGGGACCTAGTCCAGATTGAACACACAACGTATAGTACGCATACTTTGGTTCAAGGACTTTGGACTTACACAAGTATGAGTTCACATACAATGTTTATATCCAATCATGGTTATATATTCTAAACTCTCATTTCAATCATTGAAACATTCTTAGAGGATGTTATATAGTTGTTATCCACAAACTATTTTTCATCAAAGCGATTTTCAAGAGATTGAAATAATCAACATTACCTTCGTCACGAGTAAAGATGACCTTCGCCAAAGAGAAAGCTTACAAACACATATTTCAAGAAATAGATAAGCGAGATAAACTCGGCTCAAAACATCAAATGTGTGTAATCTAAGTCTATATAGAAATACCACTTTTGTCTCAAGATAGGAGATAAAGTAGATAGACTTTTGAGTGATAGATAATTTCAAGTCTCCACATAACTTTTTGTCGATGAAGTTCCACCAGTTCCTTGAGTAGTTTTCCATCTTTGCATGATGAATGTCGTGGAGTCCAGAGCTCAACAACACTTATTATCCTAGTCCGAGACTTAGGTATAAGTAGACTAGAAATCAAAACTCATAGTTTTGGCAACTAAACTTGACAAATGCTTGAGATAGCAACGCTTGCGAGTTCGACCGAGAAGGTCTCACACAATGCACAACTCTGGATAAATACCCCGCTACACCAAGCATTTTCGTTTGGGGAAAATTATTTTTATCCCAATTTTATAACTTTTTATATTACAAACCCGTCATTAAGATTCTATATGTGTGAAACTCATTATTAGTTTATGAGAATGCTACATTACTAAAGTAACCATCATTTATAATTAAGATGATTATTTAGGATATTTTTAGTATATATATATATATATATGTTTTTAGTTAAAAATGTATTTATAATAGTTATAAAAAGAGTCAAATTGCAATAATATAGGAAAATTCCAAAAATCATGGTTACCATCATTTATCACGCCTGGTTAGTTTTAACCTTATTTTTCTTCTCAAACAAAAATCACACAGGGTCGGAAAAAGAGAGGCCATTTTGTTCTTCTTCTCTAATCATCTAGTTGATCTACATACAGAGTAGCTTATTCAGTTTCAACGAAATTTGTTATCGTGATGTCTTTCCGTTATTGTGAAAGATGTAATTTTCCCGAATAATTACTTGGAAAATGCAATTTTCACATTTGATTGTTGTGAAAATTTCATTTTTCACATTCCATTGTTGTAGTTTTCACATTTCGTTATTGAATTGAAAAGAATGAAGTTTTACGTTTCATGGTTGAAAAAGTTGTAGTTTTCACATTTTGGTCATTGTGAGATTTTCATTTTTCACCTTTTTTGCATCATTTTGCTATGTTTTGCAGGTTAGATGTCTAGAGGAAGTGCCCAAAAGATAATATAGTATTCTCCAATAGGAACATCCCTAGTATCCTTGATTAAAAGCTCTAAAATGGGGAATTGTTTCCTGGTGTGATTGTGTTGGATATTTTCAGTTAATGAATTTGAAAACCCATTCGGTTTTCCAAAAATTTCCATAAGACGTGTCTGTTCCCATAGGGTTTCTTCAGAAGAGACACCATTAATGGATGTCCGTTGAAAGCATCTGTTCATGACGAAAAGACATCACGAAAAGGCATGAATCCATCTTTAAATAGTGAAGGCTTTCTCCCATCTCAATCATCAAAAACTTTTCTCTCTCTAAGCATCTTCAGAAACAAAACTCTGTGTGTTCTTGGTTGGGTCAAGGGAGTACAACTCTTGAATTCAACAACATTGTTAGGGCTTCATTGTATCCTAAAGGCAATATTTTGCTGACCAATTATACTCGCCATTTATTTGGGAAGGGTCGAAATAATTGCTGAAAAGAATCGTAAGGCCTTGAAGCTTGTGGTACAATATTCTTTTCAATCTCTGTTTTCATCCTCTAAAACCCTGTATTTTCCAACAGATTGGCCTTAGGCTAAAGAATTAAGTGGATCCAGTGTCTTCCTACTATCTAGTTTATGTTGATTTTGAAGGAGTCCATTATCCTGAATATGTAACTATTGATCCATTTTATATTCTCCGGTGAAAACTGAAAATTTCATGATCATTTCTAATGAAAACCGATATTTTCACTAACCACCTTCATTACCATGGAGCTGCATAAAAAAACTATGGCTTCTTTTTTTCAGCCTAAGACCAATTAAACAAGGATAAAGTATCCAAATTTCGACTTTCACATGATAATGAAGTTTAATTTCTCGCAACTTCAAAAATTGGAAATGATCATGAAATTTTCAGTTTTCATAGGTATAGCGTCGGAAATTTTCGGTTTTCACTAGAAATAATCATGAAAATTCCAATTTTCGAAGTTGCGAGAAATTTTAGTTTTCACTCGGAGTATCGCATTTGGTGATGATTAGAGTTTTTAACAAGTTATTTTTAAGTTGAACTTTCAAAATGCAGACAAAACGTGGAGAAAATCCAATAACAAAGGAAGGTATTATGCTTCTTCATAACCACACGACTCACATGGTAATGAATTTTAGTTTTAACAATTTAGGGATAATGGAAATTTTCATGTGGTAAACTACTCACATGGTAATGAATTTTAGTTTTCACAATTTGGGGATAATGGAATTTTTCATGTGGTAAACTAGTACTATTATTTTGTGAAAATGATAATTATCATCAGCTTTTTGAAAATTGATAATCGCAATTATCACCGCTTACTGAAAATTCTAATTTTCACAATATATTGATAATTGCAGCGAAACACCTATCAGTTGGAAGATAAATCTCACACATAGAACCACCAACTATATGAATCCAGTAAGGATCAAAGTTAATATGGGAAACTGGTGGTGTATGATGGAGATGTAGTTATATAACGGTGATGGTAGTACACATCGTATTAGAAATGAAAAAAAAAAAAGAGGAGGAAGAAAAAGAGAACCATAGATCCACTCGTAGTAGTATAAAATACGGAAGCAAATTGATTGACCGAAAAGGAGAATATTTTAGGGAAGAAAAACTGCAATTGACTGGAAATAACAACAAGACATTAATGAAGATAATAACCATATCTACCGGAATTAAGGTAAACAAATAACTCCCTCCGTACCTATTATATAGGCGGAATTTCCATTTTTCCTTATACCACTATATAGGCGGAGTCCAAATTTCAAAGAGATTTTTTACTTCTACTACCCTTATTTATTTGCTTAGAAATCCTCACAATTGAGTTTATGTCTCTAACATAGGGAATATAATAAAGGGTAAAACAGGAAAATTCATGGATATTTATGAAATCAAAAAAGAATTCTTAATTTAAGAGAATTTGTCCCTCCGCCTATATATGTGGTACGGAGGGAGTAATATTTTTGACCATAAATAAAGCCAACAAAACACGCCCGTAACTAATTCAATAATTATCGATGAAATTTTTCCTTAAACTTTTTATTAGTCTTATTACTCAAAATAGGAAAAGTATAAAGTCAATCTAAAACTTCTAATCTTAACCTTGCATCTTACAAGTTGGGCTACTCATATATTACATCTTAAGGACGGGCTTACGAAGGAGAGAGGAACAAAACTTTTTATCATACAAAACTATAAAAAGTAGGAAATACCATTTAATCATAATAATAATATACAGTATAACCCCTATAAAATAATAGCGTCGGGACCGGAAAAATTTATCAATTTATCGCGATATTAAATAATTGCATAAATTAATAATTATTAAATTACATATTAATTAGTTTATCAAACTATTTTTTAGTTCTAAAAATAAATAATCAACAAAATGAATCAATACACCTTATTCCATTGCTAATAGTTTTCGTCATTGTAAGATTCGTTCAATGGATAACACTGTATCAAAGAATCTATGTGAAGCGTTAGATAATAAAGGAACTAGAGAATTGCAAAATTTAATCAATGGATTGAATTATCGCAGTGGAGTGGATGTTGAATTTCTTTTAAACTGCCCACAAAAGGATATTATTTCAGATTTGTTGGCTGACAAAGAAATAATTGAAAGTGTCATGGAAAAGACGAAAGTGATGATATGGACGTCAAAGATGAAACTGTAGTTTCAGAGCCACCTTACCGTAAATAAGCTATCAAAGGTGCAAAGATATTGAATAGGTTTTTATTGCATCAAGAAACGACAACACCAAAAACTCTTCTAATGTTAAAAAAATCCAAGATGAAATTCAATGTGACTCAATATTACTAAGAAAAACCAAGTTACAATTGAATCATTCCTTACCAAATTAGCATAAATGTAAAACTAAATTTATTTAAATTTGACAGTTATTAATTTATATATTCGAAGGGTCCTATAGAATTATTAATTTAGTATGTTGGTCCCGACTCAAGCCAGGCAAAATTTATTAATTTATCGTGACTATTAATTTATCGCGGATTAAATTATATGGGTTATATTGTATTAGAGTTGGTTTGGTCCAATTGACCAGTCAACCGTCTATTTTGTCTTCTTTTTTTAATATTTATCGTTGTTTGGTCCTAAATATTACCGTTTGGTCTAGAGTGGACAATACCCACGTCGAATGATGTCATTAATGATGTCATAATCTTTTAATAATGGTAGAAATGTCATTTTTTTCTAATTTTCACTCTCTTACTAAAAGTAAACAAATGAAAATTTAAAACTGAAATATCTTTTGAACTACATGTCCAAAAATGATAAATTTTATATATTCGGAAAGCCCTCGACGGGAGCTTTCCAACGAGTACAATTGTTATGTTTCATAGCTTTTAATTTTTACCTTATTTTTAGGCTAAAAAATAACTACTCCCCCCGACTTAGTTTAGATGAAGGTGTATGTGTTTTCATACAGATTAAGAAAAAAGAAAGAGATTAAAAACTTTACAAATGTACCCTTATTAATATCTTCTAAAATATTTAAATTTTAAGTTTTTAATTCCTAGGTTTTAGTGTGGATTTGAAATCTAGTGGATTATTTAAAAAATTCATATGAAAAATTGAGTTTATATTATATTTTATGTTTGTATATGATTCAAAAGCATGGGAAAATCAGGAAGATTTATGAAGTAAATATGAAAACCTTCATGTAATTTGGTACTTGAACTACCATAATGAACACCTATTACGAGTTCATTGTACAATATGAATTGTCATACTTGATTATCATTATGAGTTCATTTTACAATATGAATTATCAATCCTAAAATATGAACAACCATTATGAGTTCATCATTCGACATTAAGAAATTCTATCACGAGTTCATTCTAAAATGTGAACTATAATAAGATAATTGTTAAGGGGAAAGCCAATTTTACTAAAGGAAAAGCCAATTTTGGGTGGTTGTAAAAAAAAATCACCATTTCGGCGGATGTAGTGTTCTTGTGGAGACTACTTATAATTGGTGATCTAGCTCAAGAAAACGGTCATTATCATAATGATGAATCCAAGTTTTAGCATTTCATTTACATTTTTTTAGCAATTCATTTGCATTATTGATTTTCATGTTTATGTATACGTGGTAGCCAATGACACTAAAACGCATGACCTTGTATTACTTCTCTAGCACTTGTATGAAGAAGTTATTGGCTTATTGCCATTGATAATTGATAATAACTTGAAGTAGATTACACATATCCATAAGATCCATAAGATATTGCAGTGAACCAATTCATGGTAGAAGAGGGGAAAGGTCAACAATAACATCCAAAAGGTACATGCTTTAATATTGACGTATGCTTCTTTCCTGATTTTTGTAACGACTTCATTCATAGTTTGTTAATTTGTAGTTTAGTACGCTTTGTTCTTATTAGAAACAATTTTTTATGTTTTTCCTCTCATTATGGAGAATTTGGTTAATTGTTTTCCTAGTCATTCTCAATGCTAGACCTGTTGGAGAGTGTTTCTAAGGATAGATTAAGATTCATTTCCTTCCAATATTACTTCCTTAGGATAATAAAAAATGGTTATTGGCATGGGAAAAGTTTTTTTAAATCCACCCTGATATCGGCTTTCCCTCTAGTAAAAGTGTCTTTCCTTCTAACAATTATCTATAATAATGAACTACTATTGTGACTTCATTCTTAATAATAAAGTGCGTTTATGATTCATTATACAAAACAAATTGCTAGCATATACGAGTTCATTCTACGAAATCAGCTTCTAGAATTAGAATAAACTACCATATTCTAAAAATAGTGTTCATTCTTGGATATGAACTACTATTATACCGAAAAAATTAAAAATTCGAAACATAGTATAATGGGTACTCGTTGTGTATATCTCGACGAGACCTTTATATAAAATTTATTAATATTTTGAGAAATATTTCATTTTTAACTTTTTTTATTTATTAATGTTAAGAAGAGAAAAAAAAATATAAAGAAAGAAAAAAAAGTACTTTAATATTTTTAAATAAATAAAAATAAAATAGAATTTTTTTTTTGTCCATGGACCAAATTAACTTATAAACCAAACAAATTCCAATATAAAAAATTAGGCTGTAACTAAATGTCGGTCTGTGTAGACCCCAGAAATCCATTCGATTTTCATAGAGATTGTAAAAAGTGTTTCTTTTTCCTTTTTATTTCTTTTGGGATGTGTAGTTTCATTGCTTAGGATATCAACGGCCCA
Source organism: Papaver bracteatum (assembly GCA_023529315.1). Classification (NCBI taxonomy): domain Eukaryota; kingdom Viridiplantae; phylum Streptophyta; class Magnoliopsida; order Ranunculales; family Papaveraceae; genus Papaver; species Papaver bracteatum. Next base: position 87,474 of record JAJJWX010001403.1, on the reverse strand, counting down.
GATTAAGCACCGTAAATCCCACCAATAATATCCCAGTCTTTTCATTTTCTCGGTCAAAAACAACACTTTAGTTTCTCCTTTAGTCCTCCTGCCTTATTCCATACCACATCCACATCCACATTTGAGCTTCCTGAGATAAATACTCTCACTCAACTTATTTTCTCTTCAAGAAGAAGTTCCTCGGCCTTTATTGATGTTGATGCTGGTAGGTAGTTTTCTTCAAAAGTGTTCTCTACTTTGTTATTTTTTTTTTTTTTTACGTTTTTGAGAATCATGATCAATGTGGTCTTTTTTTGGTTTTAGAATTGCTTCTTTTTTTGTTCATATTAAAGATTTAGAGATGAAAACTAGAAGAAAAGTATGTTGGTTTGTTTAGAACTTAGAAGATGACTTTCGTATGCATTTTGGGTTTGAAATCATTAGACTTAGTTGTTGAATTTCAGATGTTCCATGTTTGTTTCAATTGCAGTGATGGTGAACTTTCCAGATGATATCATGTTAGACATATTGGTTAGGTTGCCCGTCAAATCTCTTGGAATGGGAATAACTTCCTTTGAGAAAATGATTCTCCAGGGAACTGTTTTATAACAAATTCAATAATATCTCTTTTGGAATACAACCATTAATGAAGGATGTTATCTCCTAAATGTAAATAAGGTAAACCAAATAATATCAAGTCTATTACACCCCCTTAGTCTGAGCGGGAGAGGAGCAAACGCTGAGACTAGTAAGAAAATGAACAAATAGTTGTCGGGGAAGTCCCTTGGTGAAGATGTCAGCATACTGATTTTCGGAGGGGACGTGTAGGACATGAATGTCACCGATACGATCGCGTTCACGTACAAAGTGTATATCAATTTCCACATGTTTGGTGCGCTGATGTTGAACAGGGTCTCCAGACATATATACTGTACTTACATTATCACAATATACGATAGTGGCACGTCGTAGGGTTAGATGAAGCTCTAGAAGAAGGTTGCGAAGCCATGTTGTTTCAGCAACAAAATTTTCCACCCCCCGGTATTCAGCTTCAGCACTGGATTGAGAAACAGTTGCTTGACGTTTGGATGACCAGGAGATGAGGTTGTCACCAAGGAAGACGCAGTAGCTTGAAGTGGAGCGACGAGAATCAGGACAATCCGCATAATCAACATCAGAGTATGATGTTAAGACAGAAATGTTGGAGACCGAGAGAAATAATCTGTGATTGATGGTCCCCTGAAGATAGCGAATAATCCACTTAATGTCCTACATATGAGGCTCTCGGGGGTCATGCATGAATAAACATACCTGCTGAACCGTGTATGAGATATCTGGCCTGGTGAAGGTGAGGTATTGTAGAGCTCCATCTAGGCTTCTGTATAAAGTTGGATCCTTAAGTGCAGGGCCAGAGGTAGCACTGAGCTTGGAGTTAGTGTCGACCGGGGTATCCACTAGATTACATGTTGTCATGGAGGCACGTGAAATGATGTCTTGTGCATATAACGACTGGTACAAATGTAGTCCTGAAGATGAAGGAGAAATAGTAATACTCAAAAAATGTAGCGGCCCAAGGTCAGACATAGCAAACTCTCGTTTCATCAAATCAATTAATCGGTATAGAAGAGCATCAGTAGAGGCAGTTAAAATAATATCATCAACATATAATAGTAAGTATGTCATCTCGGTTCCTGATTGATAAACAAAGAGTGAGGGATCACACACACTAACACGGAAACCACAAGTAGTGATAAACTTGGAAAATCTCTGGAACCACGCCCAAGGAGCCTGCTTGAGACCGTATAGAGATCTACGTAGTCGACATACGTAATCAGGGTGAGAAGGGTCAACAAATCCCGGAGGATGATGCATATATACTCTCTCGTTCACGTCACCATGAAGAAAAGCATTCTTGACATCTAGCTGATGTATGTGCCAAGAACGCGAAGTAGCAATAGTAAGCACAGTATGAATAGTAGCAGGTTTAACAACCGGACTAAACGTCTCAAAACAATCAACTCCAACCCGCTGAGATTTACCATTAGCAACAAGACGATCCTTGTATCGCTGAAAGGAGCCATCAGCATGATATTTGTGACGAAATAGCCACATGAAACGAATAACATGAGCATCACGGGGTCGTGGTACAAGTTCCCACGTGTTAGTTTTCAACATAGCATTGTACTCATCTTTCATGTCGGCATTCCAATTTATATCCCTAAGAGCATATAAGTGAGAACGAGGAATTGGGGAGATATGTCGTAATGTTTTAACATGGAGATTGAGACGGTGGATTGGCTTGTGAATGCCATGGGAGGCTCGAGTGACAGGACGAGAAGGAGCTGTAGTGGGAGGAAGAACTGTAGTGGGAGTTGGAGTGGGAGATGTAGGGACAGAAGGTGCATTTGGTGAGAGAGGAGGGGTAGAAACAGTAGTGGGTGGGCCTGACGAAAATGTTACTCGAGATACCGAAGAGGAAATAGGAGATACAGTAGACGTTGAGAGAGGATGACGTAGTAGAGAGGAAGGGTGGTTGACAGTAGTAGGTGGTATTGATGTAGTAGAGGAGTAGGTGGAATGACGGTGGTACTGACGTAGTAGAGGAGAGATAGGAGATGTTGAGTGGGACTGACGTAGTAGAGGGGAAGGGTGGTTGACAGTAGTGGGTAGTACTGACGTAGAAGAGGAGAAGGTGGAACGACGGTGTGGTGGAGTGTAAGGGGAAGGTTGGTTGACAGTAGGGGGAGGCTATATTGACGAGTAGGATAGGTTATAGGAAGGATGAATAGGGGAAGGAGATGAGTCGGTATTGGAAGAATTATTTATAGGAGGATCTATGAAGGGAAAAATTGTTTCGTCAAAAGTGACATGACGAGATAGGATGATCTTGTTTGTTGCAAGATCAAGACAGCGGTATCCACGGTGGTTGGGAGGAAAACCAAGGAAGACACGTCTAGCGGAATGAGGGGAAAGTTTGTGAGGAGTTGTGGAAGAGAGATTTGGATAGCAAAGACAACCGAAAGTACGATGATGATCATACGTTGGTTTTCGTTGATAAAGAATAGACACAAGTGAGTGAAAATCAAGGACTTTGGTAGGTAGAAGTTTTTGTAGATAGATTTCCATATAAAGAGAGTAGACCCAATATTTGGGGGGAACGGAAGCGTGAGACATAAGAGTATGAGTGATATCATTGACACGGCATACCATGCGTTCGGCCTTGCCATTTTGGGAGGAAGTATGGGGGCATGAGAAGCGAAAAACGAGACCATTATCACGAGCAAAGTTATGGAAAGAAGAGTTGTCAAATTCACGGCCCATGTCACATTGAAAACATTTTATTTTACGTTCAAATTGAGTTTGAACGAAAGAACGAAATTCCAAGAATTTTCTATAAACTTGGGACTTAAACTTTAAAGGATAAACTCATAGATAGTTGGTGAAATCATCAAGAAATATAAGATAATAACGAAAACCAGTATCGACATGTAATGGAGAGGTCCATAAATCGCTATGAATGATATCAAAAGGTGCAAAAGTAATGGAATTGGATTCATAAAATGGTAATCGAACATGTTTACTAACTTGACCTGAATGAAAAAGTTCAGAAGAATGATTCTTATTACAGTGAATAGAATTATTGGTACGTAAGACATCTAAAATAGCCTTGCCAGGGTGGCCAAGGAGGCGATGCTAAACATCTAGTGAACAGACAGTAAGATAAATAGGTAAGGGCTGGGACGATTGGAGAGATGGCACGGCAGAGTTGGTGATAGGGTAGATCTCCCCAGCACTATCACATCGAAGGATAGTCTTCTTTGAACTCAGATCCTTCACAGAAAAACCAGATGGATCAAACTCAACAGACACACGATTATCAGTGGTGAACTTACGAACGAAAATTAAGTTTTTGATGATATCGGGAACAACAAGAGTATTTTTGAGTAGAATAGTACGATAAGGAAGGGTTATGAGTTTAGTACCACTAGCAGTAACCGGAATACTATTGCCATTGCCAACTAAGATAGAACGTATAGTGCTATTATTGAAAACGTTATGTAAAGTACCTGAATCAGCAGTAAGATGCGAGGTAGCACCGGTGCCCATATAGAAGTTGTCATCAGGCGGCTGAAGATGCATAGAGCTGTATGCTTCAGCTATGTCCGTGGGCTGTAGTAACTTGGTTGTAGGAGTGATATAGTCTTGGCCATGTCCAGTTCCAGTAGAACAACCACGGTGTTGATTGTTGCGGGAGTTGGCAGTGGGATGTCTGCGATGTGGATCAAAAGTCTGCCAGGGAGATATCGTCGAGTATGGGCATGGTGGAACAACCCAGTATGGTGTCCAGTAGGGAGAGTATGCCGGTGAAGAAGGAGGCAGAGATGGACGATAACCTGACGGTGTTGGAAGTAATGGCGGATTTCCAACTGAAGGTGTAGCCGATCCAGATCCAGGGCATCTGTCGTTGGACTGAGGAAGAGGTGTGTTTCAATCCATAGGAGATGCAGTAGCAGCAAGGGAAGTTGGTACAGGTATAAAGGAGTTATTTGCACGTCTGATTTCTTCAGTGCGAAGTTGCGATCGTGCAACATCGAACGTCGGCATGGATTGCTGTATAAAAGAGGCTACAGTGTTGTATTCGTCCGGAATGACATTTACCAGTTGGATAACCAATCACTTATCATTCATGGTAAAATCGAGATCATGCAATCGATCGGACAATGATTTAATCTTGTCACAATAGTCATCAACACGGCTACCTTTGTTGTCTTGAAACAAGGTCTTAATATGATCCCAAAGTTCCTTCGCAGTTTTCCCTTTCTTGATAACGGTAAGCATGAGATCCTTGGTCATGGTAGAAAGCATCCATTGTCGACATAGGTCATCTAATTGTTTTTCAGTTTCAGCATCAACATATGCAGGTCTTTGTGATCCATCGATTAGGAAGATCAATCGATGTGCTTGGAGATGAAGGTCAAAGAGGAAAACCCATGAGGAATACTCGTCTTGTTTGATGTCTAAGAGAATAGGGATTAGGGTTTTGATGTTGTTAACGTAAAAAGCCGGGTGAAGAGTTTTCTTCTCACCTTCCATGGATGCAAACAATTTAGAGGAGGAGGGATCGATGGTTGGCTGATACCATCTTGGAATGGGAATAACTTCCTTTAAGAAAATGATTCTCCAGGGAACTGTTTTATAACAAAATCAATAATATCTCTTATGGAATACAACCGTTAATGAAGGATATTATCTCCTAAATGTAAATAAGGTAAATCGAATAATATAAAGTCTATTAAAATCCATTGGGCGATTCAGGTGCGTAAACAAAGCCTGGTGCAGCTTATTGAAAGACCCCAAATTTGTTAAAAGGCACCTAAAACAGGGAACTGAATTGAACAGATTCCATCTCATGCTTCATAGTAGTAATGGTAATCTGCATAGCATCAAAACCATAGGTTATGATCCATTGTCATTTACAGATAATGTTCTCGTGGATGTTGATTAAATATGAATATGATGGAGTTCAATGTTTGGGATACTCCAATGGCTTGGTTTGCTACGTTTTGGTGGACCAAACATCGGCGACTTATGTTTGCATTTGGAATCCATCTACAAATGAATATAAGAAATTGTCGGTTTACACCACCTGAGTTTCAAACTAAACTTTGGTAAGATATAAAGATGGTATGAATATAGTCGGATCAAAATGGGTGTATCGTATTAAAAGGAATCCAGATGGAACCATTGAGCGATACAAGGCGCGTTTAGTTTCCAAAGGGTACAATCATCAAGAAGGCATCGACTATGGCGAAACATTTAGTCCGGTAGTGAAACCTTGCACAATAAGACTAGTACTATCTATTACAGTCATGAATAACTGGAAGTTACGTCAGCTCGATGTCGAAAATGCATTCTTGCATGGAGAATTGCATGAAGAGGGGTATAGGAAGCAACCAATGGGATATGTTGATCCAGATAAGCCCGATTACGTCTGTAAATTGAACAAATCGTTGTACGGACTTAAACAAGCTCCAAGGGCTTGGTTCTCTAGATTGAGTAGCTATCTTGTCCAGCTGGGTTTCAAGGGATCGATAGAAGACATCTCTTTATTTGTCCGGCAAAATGCATATGGCATAACCTATGTCTTAATCTATGTAGAAGATATCATCGTCACTGGTTCTAATCCTGCACTTATTGACAACTTGGTTGCTGAGTTAGCTGATGTTTTTGCAGTAAAACACATGGGAACTCTGTCATATTTCTTAGGGGTGGAAGTTATTAGCCAAATCCGTAATTTATTCCTCACACAGCGAAAGTATGTGGCAGACTTACTGCGGAAAACTAAAATGGATGGCAGCAAACCAGTGTGTACCTCGTTAGAAGCTCAGGAAAAGTTGCAAAAACAAGGCAGTGAGAAATTTGAAGATCCAACTTTTTATCGTAGTGTTGTTGGATCTCTTCAGTATTTGCATCTAACTCGTCCATATATCTCAGTTGCCGTCAACAAAGCCTGCCAATTCATGCATGATCCTTATGTTGAACATTGGGATTTTATTAAACGAATCTTGCGATATCTGAAGCACACGATAGACTATGGATTGCTTATTAAACCAAATATTGGCAGTACTCTTCATGCATACTCGGATGCGGACTGGGAAGGAAGCTTAGACGACAGACGTTCAACAAGTGGCTATTGCATATACTTTGGAGGAAATCTGATATCATGGAGTGCACGAAAACAGAAGATGGTGTCCAAATCCAGCACGAAGGATGAATACAGAGGTGTTTCCATAGCTACTTCATAACTTATATGGATACAATCTTTGTTGAAATAACTTGGTATTACTACCGCAGCTCCGGTACTGTGGTGTGACAATCTTGGAGCAACGTATCTCACTGCAAACCCTGTCTTTCATGCACGTACGAAACACATTGAGATAGATTTCCATTTTGTTCGAGAAAGGGTTGTAAGTAAAGAACTTCTTTCATGCACGTACGAAACACATTGAGATAGATTTCCATTTTGTTCGAGAAAGGGTTGTAAGTAAAGAACTTCAAAATACTGTTCTTTCATGCACAACTTGAGGGACGGTGTCAAGGTTAACCCTAAACACATTGAGATAGATTTCCATTTTGTTCGAGAAAGGGTTGTAAGTAAAGAACTTCAAGTACGGTTCATCTCTTCTAGAGATCAGCTAGCTGATATATTTACCAAAGGGTTATATTCACCACGGTTTCAGTTTATACGAGACAAGTTGAACATCCGCAAGCTGCAGCTCAACTTGAGGGACGGTGTCAAGGTTAACCCTACCAGTTGACCTGGCATTACGGAACTGACTAGTTCACATGACTAAACAACCAAGACTAGTCTTAAGTTGTTAGTTTCCTAATATGTAGAATCTGTATCCTGATTTATAGAATCTGTAATATGACTATGTAAATGACAAACACCTATAAATAGAAGTGTTTAATCTTCTCACGGTTTGTGGAAGATTCACAGAAACTAAAACCAAACTCTTGAGTGTACGTACTTCTTATAACTAGATATACTTTATGTAATGTAGTGTAATTAGTGCGGAAAAATTAGAGTCTTACTTTATTTTCTTCATTTTGTGGATCTAGTTCGACCATATAGACGTGCTTATGATTACAAGGTATCGTGTTTGATGGGTTTGCTTATAGGTTTAATGTTTTCCAAAGACTGATTAATTCAGGTGTTTCATCTAGAAGCACTTCAGGAGCTCATATGTCTGCTCCAGGCTCAGCAGAAAGGTTCTTATTTTATGCCTTCACATGCTTAACTTTGATCAACCGGTTTAATCATGAATTTAATTTAGAATATTTTTATGTAATTCCCTAAGCCGAAGGAAAGAAATATGCCGAATCTCCCATTCATTATATATCATCTACTGCCAGACACGCATGAAGATACCAGCAATTTATATCCTGATACTCCTTTATTGTTATTATATATCATCGGCCTGCTGTCTTACTCCTATACCCACCCAGTTCACCTCTGTATAAGAGGAGATCTGCTGGTCTGGGTTTCATTTTAGTCTGAAATGGTAGAAATGGGTTTTGTAGTATCTTGACGGCTGATCGGAAATGGGATATTGGACCCAGATATAGTGGGAATATGTGGTTGGGAAAATATAGCTATCTCTAATTCTTTTATTTTCGAGCTCTTCACTACGGAAGAATAATGCAAACAATTTATTTTCCCATACAACCTATTCCTATTATTTCTGTGATTTTCTCCCTTTTCCCATTATGCTATTTGTGTCTGTGATTTGTTGGTAACCCATCACCAACGAGTATGTTTGTGCCTCCAGGAATTAAGAAAGATGGTGTTATTAACCAGTATGTTGTTTGCTTAATCGCATTCGGAATCAAGTAAATCCCGGTGACGAACGGATAAATCTTTATCACCAACAAAGCTACAGACGTTTGCAACCACAGTTTGTAGAAGTTTATGCTTACACTCTAGTCAATGGCAATAGATTAGGAAAATTCAATTTTCAGTTCATAACAGTTGTAGGTACAAATCTTTTATCACCTCCTTTGCCACAATATTTGATTCTGAAGACTAAATAGAAATTCATAGATTTAGAAAAAATCGTTCATTCAGCCCTTCCAAATGGTCATTATCATCTGTCTACGTACAGGTTTAGGCAAAATTGTACCATGTTTTCTTTATTTACTCATTTTTTCCTCCATTTCTTTTCCCTTCTTGAGGTCAGGTCCAGTCCCCCATCTTGTTCCTTTTTCTTCTTTCCATGAATAAAATCTCCTAGTGAGCTTTGGGGAAAAAAGAAAATAAAAAAAATCATAGATTTAGGATTGCCCAGAGTAGCTTATATAATTTCACCAACTAAGCCAGCTGAGGTACACCGTACCCACTTGTTGTGTTTGACATTCTCAATGAACAAAACATCATTACTGTCAATGTCAATTATAGTCTCACTTCTATCAGTACAGCGATGGTTCTCTTTCCATGGAACCATGCAATGAAAACAGAAGAGCTTTTGGCACCTAGGACAGTTAGATTTAGTCACCTTGGTAGTACTATTAGTGTCAACACATTCATTCAAAATCAATTCAGAACAATCTCGATAAGGGCAATAAGATCTTCCATAAGCAAACCCACCTTTCGATGATTCTAAGAGTACTGCGGATTCGCAATGAACACGGAACCACTTCTCGAATACGTTTTCGGAGAGGATTGAACGACATGATATAGCATCTAAAACAACACTGCAGTTGGTACCAGGGCATTTGATTTGTGACGTGTTGTCTTGACTCACTTTTACTTGGATGTACTTGGCAATGCAATCTGTACAGTAGTTATGGAAACATACGTTTTTGAATTTTGCGTTTAATGGAACATTTTCTACACAAATCTCACAGGTGAAAGAGCTACCATCATCGTACCTGCTGCTTGTTGCACCAAGGTTTATCTCGTTACGGGCCGAGAAGGTATTATAAGAAGGATAGTTTTCGAGAGTTAGGTTTACGTTTGCCATTGAAGTGAACGGAAGAATAAATATAACTGGCACTGCGGGCAGACTTTTTAACCTATATATTGGATGGAATCGCCAGTCATGTGTCCTATGATTTTTCGTATCTAATCTTTGTTCTTTAGTATGCTTAACATCTTAGTAAGGTTTTTGATCTCATAGGATATTGTGGAATGATCCTATGTATGAACTTTTCTTCTCATGAGCTTCTTTCTTTTCTCTCTATTAAATTAATTTTTCTTTTAAGATTTAGTCAAGTTGTTGGATTTTCCCTCTTCCTCCATTTGGTTTGTTTCTTTTTTTCTGATTCTAATCTCCTCTAATGAGGAAGTAATCTTTTTTCTGCCTGTGCAGGTGTATCCAAGATAATCGTTTGTGGTATCCAGTGGTGGAATTTTCAGAATGGCCTTTTCTGAAATAAGAACAGTGGTGTGGAAAGCAGTAGTGCTAGTCATCCTCTTTGTGATGATATATACTAGTAGAATAGAATCGTCGAATATCCTCTTAGTCATTAGTAGAAGTCGATACTTTAATCCCCATAATCATCAAAAATCTTCAACCAAGATTCAACCCTTCATGAAAATTCAAACCCTGCATTTCCCCCCTAAAATCAAGCACTCAAAAACTAGTCAAAACGGAAACTTTCCTGTTTTTGTGCCAATCAGTTTTAAAATAATATACCAGTTTCCCTGCTTAGATCCTACCATTTATAGCAGGAAAAATTGGAGGAATTCCAACAACTATTCTGCACTTTTTCGCCGAGTCATAAATGAAGATAATTCTAAGGTTCAACAGAATAACAAAATCCACATCCCCGCATTATTTTTAGGAGATATCCATTATGATGATACCAATCTTCATTTATCCCAAAAGATTTTTCGAGAACCAACTTATTTACATTGTCAAAGAAAAGTAAAAGCCAACAAAATCTTCCGGTGCATAGCTTCTACCGTCAAAAACCTAGAAACTAAGATATACAAAACTATGGCTTCAAGTTCAAATGGTCGTGCTAATAAAATCAATCTTCTGTCTCGCCAACTAAGAAATACAACCTTAGAGATACCAAGGGAGAGAAGAGGTGCTATTGGATCTTCTCATCTTATCTCTGCAGCTGCGGAAGAATGGTCCTGTGCAATCTTGGGGAAACTCATTCACAAAGATAAAATCCCTATGAGAATTATCAGAGAAGAAATTAACTCACTATGGAGAAAGTGTAGAAACAAGGAGATTCGTATTATGGGTAATAACATTATGCTAGTCAGGTTGAATAGTGGGGAAGAACAAGATGAAATCATTCGAGAAGGTCCCTGGATTATCGGAGAAGATTTGTTTGCGGTCAAAAAGTTTGTGGCTGGACTGATGCTAAAGATTATGACTTCACACATCAAGTGTTCACTGCTCAATTCAAATACCTTAGGATTGAGCACCTTAATGTCAAAGTTATTGATGAGGCCATTGGATTCATAGGTACGAAAGTCTCAACTACCCCAACAAACTGCAGACCAAGGTATGGAAATACGGTAAAAGCTAAAATAGAAATGGACCTCAAAAAACCTCTTTATCGTGGTAGCTGGTGGAAAACTATAGGTAATGACGATGTCTGGATACGCTACCACTGGGAGTTACAACCAAAGAAGATATGCGATAAGTGATGGGTTATCGATCATCAAGATGACAAATGTGCAGAATGGAACTGGTTGTTACACCTAGACAACCTTTCTGCTGCTGAGTATGAGGAGTTTCTTCAGAATGGGGATGGTGTTATAGAAGGAAATGGGGACGGAAGTGAGACTATCACAATGTCTGATAATTTAGATGATGCTGAAGAGAATGAAGATCACAGGCAAAACAAGAGCTACGAAACTCAACCCTTAACCAAGAACCCTCTATGAACCCACACAACATCCATGTTCATCCTCCAAATAACATAGGAGGAGAAACTAATACTAGTATGTACAATATCACAGCTCAAGAGATGGCTTTGAACAATCCAGGGGCAGTTCATTCTGAAACCACAAATGATTATCATGGAGACATGGCGCAGGTATCTTCGTTTCTCTTTAACTATAGTTTTCTTGATAGTTATTTTCCTTGTTTTTTAAACACCTTCTTCCTAAGATTAAACATGAAAATAATAGCTTGGAACTGTAATGGTTTTGCCAAAAAAAATACTAGACAGTATATTTTTGACTTAAATAGAATGCTTAGTCCAGATATAATATTCTTGCAAGAAACAAAAATTTGTAGTGACAAGATCCTAAGATTCATCGGGCCTCTCAACTTCCCAAACTCTTTTGACGTCCATTCCATAGGAAGATCTAGGGGAATTTGCCTTTTGTGGAAAGATGGATTTGACCTAGACATTATATACCATGATCGAAATATGATCCATTGTTTAGTTCATAGTGACCCCTCAAAACCAAAGTGGTTGTTGTCTTGTGTTTATGGATCCCCATACCCCCAGGAAAGAAATGTCCAATGGAATTTTATTAAAGATATTTGTTTGACATATGAAATCAATGCCCCATGGATACTTATTGGGGACCTTAATATCACCCTGCATGAGGAAGAAAAATCAATAACAATGGTTCATCTTCTTTCTCTACTAGTGTTAGCAATATTCTTATTGATGCTTGTTTGAGTGACCTAGGTTACCATGGTAATCCTTTTACCTGGACGAGTAACACTCATGGTACAAGGAGAATAAAATCTCAACTTTATAGATCATTAATAAATTCTGATTGGTTACTAGCTTTCCCTAATACTTGCTTGAAACACTTACCGTTTTTAGCCTCTGATCATTGTCCTATATTGTTAGATTTATTTCCTAATAATGTTTGCAATGTAAAAAACTGGAAGTTATTTGAATGTTGGTTAAGAGATGCTAGTTGCAAGCTCCAGATCCAATCCTCTTGGTCGAAGCATCATAGGGGTTCAGCGGGTTTTTTTCTGGATAAAAAGCTTTCAGGGACAAGAAGAGATCTTTCAATATGGAATAAAACAACTTTTGGAAATATAAATGAGAAGCTTAAAGAACTTCAACAATAACTTTCAGAGCTTCAGAAACCTAGTTCTTATGGGATGGACACCACTAGAGCTGTGCAAGAGGTAGAAAAAGAAATTGAAGAATGGCATCAACGGGAAGAAGCATTCTACAAGCAGAAGTCTAGAGAAAATTTCTTTCATGAAGCAGACCAAAATACAAAGCATTTTCATCTTCAAGCAAACAGAAGAAGATCGAGAAACAAAATTGAAACTCTAAGGAAGCAAGATGGTACGTGGTGTACAGGCAAAGAAGATCTTGAATCTTTACTTGTTGACCATTTTCAAGGAATTATGACCACAACAAATCCTGATATAGATGAATAGTTGGTTTCCCTACTACCACCCTTCATTACGGCTGAAGATAATGAATTCTTAACAAGAATGCCAGATGAAAGTGAAATCTACAACACACTGAAGCAGATGCAACCTTGGAAAGCACCAGGTCCCGATGGCTTTCCACCCGGATTCTTCCAAACAAATTGGAGTACGGTAAAACATGAGGTCATCAATATGATACAATAATTTTTTCGTACAGGTAGATTTCTGAAAAAGTTAAATAGAAATAATTTTTTCCTTATACCAAAATGCAAGCTACCCCAAACAGCTGGAGACTATCGACCAATAGCTTTATGCAATTCAACGTACAAGATTATCTCGAAGATTCTAGCAAACAGATTAAAGCAGCAGCTACAGAAGATAATCTCACCAATGCAAGCGGCGTACGTACCTGGTAGGAAAATTGGTGATAATATCATGTTGGCACATGAACTCATTCACTGTATGAAGAGGAACAAGACCAAGAAGGGATACATGGCACTAAAGCTCGACATGTCTAAAGCTTTCGATCGTGTTGAATGGAGCTTCCTCAACAAAGTTATGGAGCAGTTAGGTTTTAATAGCAAATGGTGTGGATTTATACAAGAATGCGTTAGTACTACTGAAATTCAAGTCCTTCTAAATGGCTCACCAGGTCAAGCATTCAAACCATCGAGAGGAATACGGCAAGGAGATCCCATTTCACCGTATTTATTTTTGCTAAACATGGAGGTTTTCACTCGTGCATTGGCCAAAACTGAAATGGAAGGAAAACTTCAAGTAATCAAGATCTCGAGAAAAACACCACAGGTTACACATTTACTCTTCGCAGACGACTGTCTTGTCTTTGCCAAAGCTGATGTCCATAATGTCACAAATCTACTTCAGGTGATAAACTCTTTCAGCAATATTTAGGGGCAGCAAATTAATTTCCAGAAATCGGCTGTTTTCTTCTCAAAGAAAATGCATCCACGGCACTGCAGAATTCTACTTAGAAGTTTGGAGATGAAAAGAATAAGTCTTGAAGAGAAATATCTCGAAATTCCTTTGTTTCTTAACAGGAAGAAGACCACTTCCTTCTCTAGTCTGGTTGTTAACACAAAGACAAAATTGTCAAGATGGAGAGGAAAATTCATAAACCAGTCAGGACGATCCATCATGGTGAAGCATGTCTTAAATATGATGTCATCACATCATATGAGCATTCTCACAGGTTAGCCAAACATTAATAAGCACAAGCTAAATGTAGGCATGGGCTTTAGAGACTTGAGATGTTTTAATAAAGCTTCACTAGCTAAAGAATCCTGGAGACTTCTAAAACACGAAGATACACTGTTTGCAAAGGATCTTAAGGAAATATACTTCCCAAACACATCCGCGCTACATGCTCATAAAAAGAAAAACTCTACTTGGGATTGGCAAAGCGTCCAAGAAAGTATGCAATTCATCTTCAAATTCAGCATTTGGCTAATTGAAAACGGAAGAACAGTCTCTATATGGACTGACAAATGGATTCAAGGAACATGCACACCTCCTATTCCAACTTTAGAGTTGGAGTATGTACATCAGCACAACAAGGTTTCAGACCTTATCAAGAAACAAAAACATGGAAGGTGCATGTGATATATTCCTTATTCAGTCAGCAAGATGCTTCAAAAATTATGCAGATGCGCATATCATTGAGGGGAGAAGACAAGCTTATCTGGAAGTTGACAAGAAATGGTGACTTTACTGTGAAGTCAGCCTATAGGAAATTGGTTGATTTGAAGAATGGAGGTGTTACTTTTGATGCTGCAATTGCAAGCATTTGGAAAAATGTATGGAATATCCCAACAATCCCAAGAGTAAAACACTTCATGTGGAAATGCATGACAGATATTTTCCCATCCAATGAACGTATGGCAAGAAACTTGGGATATGGAGGAGAGCAATGTAAAGTCTGCAGGCAAAGTATTGAAACCGCAAAACACATTTTATGGGATTGTCCATTTGCAAAATGTATTTAGTCTACTACCTCAGGAGCACGAATAATCATGCCAAGTAGTGACTCTACGGTTCAGGAGTGGATAAAAAGTTGGTTCTCTAATGATTTCAATGGATTAGTTGACGACTGGATAGTTCTTATGGCAAACACACTTTGGGAGATTTGGAAAGCAAGATGTAGATGTGTTTTGAGGATAAAAAACCAAACCCAGTGGAAGTAAAAAGATGTATTCAGCTATTGAATATGTCAACAGGGAAAAAGATGATGCGACAACAACGTACCATCCAAAATAGAGAACATGATACTATTCTGCAGTGGACACCCCCACAATCTCCATACTTATCTTTCTGCTGTGATGCCTCATTTAAGATTATTAATAATGTTATTTACTCAGGTTGGGCACTAATATGTCGTTCTTTTGCAGGGGACTTTCTCCAAGCCAGATGTAACCATGCAAGTGGACTTTTGAACGCAGAGGCAGCAGAATGCAAGGGACTTTTGCAGGCGATGCAGTGTGCAGAAGAGTTAGGAGTAGAATTTGCAATTTTTGAAATGGATGCTGAACTAGTTATCAAAGCTGTCATTGGAGACCTCAATCATGATGCTTGGGAGAACCATACAATGATACAAGACATTAAGACAAAACTAGAATAACATCCTTTTTGGAATTGTAAACAAATTAGTAGAAAAATTAATAAACCAGCAGACAAGCTGGAAAAGCATGCTAGAACTCATAGTATTTCACAGAGTTGGTCTGACTATCCCCCAGTTTTTATTACAAATGCAATACTGGAGGATAGGAATTTATTTTTTCCAGCTTCAGAAAGTTAATAATAATTCCCTTATCTTGCATCAAAAAAAAAAATCGCCAGTCATGTTAATATGTTATGGAGAAACCTTGTCCTCGTTGTGATGCTCTCTCATTGTAGGGACACATTAGGTTACGGTTTCCTATTTTAGGTCAACTTACATAAGGTAGGTGTTGGGATGGCAACACGAATTAAGAGAGTTTTATTTTAGGGATTAGTTTAGATTTTTTACCAAGTGCTGTCTTAAAGAAAAAAAAGAACAAAAAAAAAAAAACCCCAAAAGATAAATAAAGATAATTAATAGGGGGAAAGCTGAATCTGGGGTGGGTTTAAAAAAACATTGCACCAAACTAATAACATCATTGCCCACCAAAGCCGTGTTGAACTCGAGTTCATCCCAAATTTCGTCATCTCTAGGCAATGAGGTCAGAAAAGCATTATCATGAATTGTCACTCCACCTTGAATGGCCTTATTGGCAAGATGCGTGTTAACACAAGCATCATCATCCGTGTAAAGGTCATAAAAGTAACTCACGATGTAATTAGAAATATCCCCATGATCAGTAGCCACTTCTCCATCGATTTGAAGGTGCGTAAGATTGTTCGTGGCCCTTCTAGTTTTTGCAATGCGATGAAAAAAGAAGCGTTACTATCCCATCAGTGACCCAACTAGCCGCGACTTATCCCTCCAAAAGGTTTGTTTACATTGAAGAGCAGTGTCCACTTTCTTGGAAGCTTCCACTTTTAAAATATGTAACTCAGCACTGTATCCTTCATATCACAAACGTTGTTGCACCACCTCTAGCTCATGAAAGGCCTGACTAACTCGAAAATTAATATCTCCCAAAATGTCTCTATTTCCATTTAAATTTTGCGTTGTACAAATTTGGATATGATTGATCAAAATTATACCAAAAGTTAAAATTAAAAAAACGAAGTAAAAGAGTTCTTTGATGTGTGGAACGTTTTTAGTTATTTCTATATCCACCCCAGATTCAGCTTTCCTCCTAGTAAAAGTGGCTTTCCCCCTATTAATTATCTAAATAAAATATAACCTAATAAATTAACCAACTAGTTTCTTGTAATAATACTCTTTATGACGTAATATTGTTGGAGCTTAGCTTGTTAGGCTTCCAGCTAGTTGATGTAATACTTTTTATCTAAAAAAAAAGTAAATAATTTATTAAAATATTTAGATCAAAACTAGTAGTAAACCACCAAGGTGACCAAATTTGGAGTAAACAAATTTCGTTCAAATGTTGGATCTGGTAAAACTCCATATCAAACAAAATTAGTTTAATATGAAAACACACCCAAACAAAATTAGTTTGATCAAATTTTATGGTGAAACCAAAATTGGTGGTACTATTTCTGGTTAGTGGTGGTGTTGGTTGGTGGTGGTGTTTTTTATGGTGATTGTAGTGCTAGTATTTTTTGGTGGGCATCTAAGATCCTACGGTTTATAATCCCTTAGGGCCTCTCCACTCATTGCCAATTGGTTTTGAGTTGGATGCCCGTATTCTAACATGGTATCAGAGCAGGCTATTTGCGACGAGTCATTTGACCGCGCCTTTACTCCGCGTCACCCGATTTAATTGTACACGTATTAGACCCAACGAGGCTACACGTGAGGGGGCGTGTTGAGATTATTAGTCCCACATTGTCTGGGAATCTAAGATCCTGCGATTTATAATCCCTTAGGACCTCTCCATTCATTGCCAATTGGTTTTGAGTTGGATGTCCGTATTCTAACAGTGGATGTGGTGTTGGTTGCTAGTAGTGGTAGTTAGTGGTGGAAATGAAGGTTATGAAGCTGATGGTGATGGGCGGTGCCGGTATATACTGATGGTGGATATGGTGGTGGTGGTTACTGATGGTAGTGATGGCGGAGATGATGGTGTTGCTGGTTGGTGATGGTAGGTGTTTGTACCCTTAATATTCTACACAAATAGATAGGCTAACCTAGGCCTACAAAGTTCCCACCATTAACAAAGGAGGGTTCATTGGGCCTAAGGTGCTTCCCTTAATTACCCAACTATGGCTAACTAGGCCTAACAAACATCCATGTGCAACAAACTAAGCTAGGCCTCACTAGCAAACACTCAATTCACAACTTGGGCTAGGAGGTTCCAAATAAGAACTGACACATCATCAATTTCCAACCAACCAGAAAAATGCCACGTCAGCATAGTCGATGACGTAGCGAAGTGACACGTCAGCAAGGAGATATCACGTCAGCATAGGTGCTGACGTGGCAGGCAACATGTCAACGAGAAAATTCCACGTCAGCAGAATTGGTGACGTGGCATTGACACGTCAGCTGGGAAGGTGCCATGTCATCAGAAATGATAATGTGGTAGGTGACTCATCAGTTGGATACACAGTCAGCAAATTCGTTAAAAATAACGTCGTCACTAACAGCGTTGGCATATACTAAGAATATTCCGTTAACAGTTAAACGGTGTCAGAATATTTGGTTAGATTTAACGCCGTTACTAACGGCGTCAGCATATTCCTAACGATTCGGAATATACTCAACCGTGACGGATCTGCAGCAGCAGGATGCCGCCGGCAGCCAAGCCCGGCGGCCATAGACGATTAAATGCCGATTAGTCGCCGATTAGAAAAGGTATGCGATTATTTTCCGATTAATTTCAGATTAATTGGTGGGGCTGATCTGGTGTTGCTCGATGTTGCTTAATCTCGTAGCCCAGGATATTTGCGCCCCTGTCCTACTACTCTAAGGATATTCGCGCCCCGTCTGCTTACACCCACTTCTCTTACATCTTTGGTTACCACACCCCTTTATAATTCCTTATAGAAGCCATGCAGGGGAAGTCAACACCAGGGACATGCAGTCATGTAGGAGATTTATGTCAGGGAGGCAATCAGGGACAGTTATGGCCATTCATGGCAGTCTTGAATGCAGATAAACGAAACGGAAATTTCCATACATATAAATGGACGTTTTCCCAACCAAAATGGTAGGCAATCTTCCACATTAAAACTCCTATAAAAATATTCTCTTGCTAACTTAGGTATCAGAGGGTTTTTTGCAGGTACCCCCCACCTTTCTCCATTAATCAAATCAACTAAAGATTGAAGGAACGATCGATTCTCAGCAACAACATCATACAAATCTTTGTGTTTGGGGTAGAAGCAATTTTGCCTTACAAACATTGGCGCCGGCTAAGGGTTTTGAGAAAAGATAAGCGTGTTTTACCAAATCCAGTCATGGCAATAATAAGACAGACTGCACGAAGGTCTGATTCTGAGAACAATTCCCGACCGCGCAGGAGACGCGAAATTAAGAGGGATGAAATTGAGGTTCAATCTTCACCTGTTATACCCACTGGAAACAGACAGGGTCAAGATCATACACATAACAGATCACTGGATCGTGGACGAGATCGTTTTAGTGACAGAGCTACAGATATGAATCGGAGAAAGGATAAACAACCAGTGATCGATAACGAAGTTATCGACGTTGATGGGGAAAACCAAGATGTTTGTGGAAACAGAGGGTATGCGTTTCGCAGCCCCTCTAGGAAGAATCGTAATCGAAAAGATATGCGTGATGGCTGCACCGCGACTCCCAATATAGATGAGGAACAACTACTGCATCAACTAGAGGATCTAGAGAAGGGAAATGCTATCCTGAGATTAGAGCGTGAAAAACAACCTCGACCTAGGTCTGGTGTTTTGAATAACCAAAGGGTACGATCTGTATGGCAACGCCTTGGAGGTCGAATTGGACCACAAGTCGCAGATTCTAATAGAGAAGTGGTCGATCTTGATCAAAGAGACAAGAATCTAATGGTCACCAGATATTTACCGAAATTACCTAAGCGAGCAGGGGATCGGACAGCTGCAACACAGCAGAGTGCGTCCAGAACTACATCTCATTCAAAACGCCTCAAAAATGATGAGGAACAGGTTCGAGATTGGAATGATGATGAATATTTTTCGCATGATTACAGTGCTCATTCGGATCAAGGAAGAGCTGGAAAAGAACCTACTGTACCCCAGAGGAAAAAAACGAGATCGGATAATCATATTCCGGAGGACCGGGATTATGAACAGGAAGGCAGTTCCGCAGATGGTGACCTAAAAGCAATAACAGAAGCTCGTCTTACAAAGATGATCAAGAAAGTGATGATGAAAAAACAATCCATAGAAGAAAAGATGGACAGGCTACATCGAGCAGCAGGAGCACCTTTCAAGCAGAATATAAGAGAATTCAGACCGCCAATGAATTTTCTAGTTCCAAAATTACCGGAATTCGACGATAAAACTAATGATCTAGATAAGCACATTTTACACTATGAGACTGCCATGTCCTTGTGGAAGTACAAAGACGAATTGATGTGTCAAATATCCCCGCAATCCCTTACGGGAGGAGCTATAACGTGGTTCAATCATCTTCCAGCACAGTCGATCGGGACTTACCATAAGCTGATCGATGATTTTTGATCTAACTATAAGTACAACAAACGTGACTGGAAAGGATGCCATTCATTGTTCCTTCTAGGAATCCGGAAGGAGGAAAGCATCAGACAATTCACTAAGCGTTTCAAGCAAGAGTTATCGGATGTAGATAGAGCCAATGACCAGGTTGTCATTGCGGCATACAGAAAGGCTTACTAGCGTTATCAAAGAGGTGTGTACGGTTCTTTGGTCAAGAGACCACCAAAAACTATGGAAGAACTATATGATCGAGTAGAAGAGTACGCTCGAGTGGAGGACGATTCTAAAGCTCGAGAAGAAGTTCACAAATCATCCAGCCATCCAAACGATGGGAAGAAAGAAAAATCCAAGAACCGTTCAAACGGACAACATAATGATCGTGGGGATGATCGAGAGAAAAATCAAGGTGAACGCACGGAAACTGGGTATCAGAAATTTCACGATATGAAGCTCACCCCGTTGAACATAAATCTTACAGATCTGTTCGAAAAAATACATAGGGATTTGATCCCCCCCCCACGACCTTTAGCAGCAGAAACACGATATAAACATGATAGGAGTAAATACTGCAAGTTCCATAAATACCATGGTCACAAAACTGAGAACTGCCGTTCTTTACAGATCGAGATTCAACGAATGATCGACGCTGGGAAGATGCAACAATACGTGAAAAAGGACTTTGGAAAAGGTACCAGACAGTTTGGTACGACCAACGTGATTAATTCACGTGTGATTAACGTCAGCCACGCCAGGATCCATTCAATGACCAGGCGAGCATCGGAAGACGAAACGAGAAGGAAGCTCATACAGTTGAAAGAATGGTACTTGGCAAACCATATCGATTTTGTCAGCGGTAATGGAGCAGAAAAAAGGGAGATTGGGTGCAAATAAATCAAGTTCTATGACACAGACATGATAGGCGTATATGCTCCACACAATGATGTTATAGCTATAACTGCTTGGATTGGCATGTTTCGTGTGCACCGGATTCTAGTTTATACAGGAAGCTCAGTGAGCGTGCTGTTTTCAGGAGCTTATTCCTCTATGAATCTCCCACATGACTTGATCGAGGAGGATGAAAATCCAATTATAGGTTTCAGCGGTGAAGTTACAAAAGCAATCGGAAAAGTGAAGATACCTATAACAGTGGCTGACAAGTCCGTTTTGGGCACTTTCTTGTTGCTGTATTGCCGAGCACCCTACAATGCGATCGTAATACAAGACTGGCTACATGAGATCGGTGCAGTCACATCATCCAATCATCAATGGCTAACGTTTATTACCCCAGAAGGAGTCGTGAGAGTGAGAGGCGACCAGATGGCCTCCCACAATTGCCACGAGAGTGCATTGGACGAGTACAAAAAGTCAGAAGTTAGCAGAAACTAGATCATGCGAGTCGAGAAGAAATAGCAATTACAGAATCCTCTCCCTCCATAATCATATAGAGGAGAGGATGCGGCTGAACCCCCAACGGTTGAGAAACTGATCGAGGTCCAGATTGGAGATGAGGAGCACAAAATAACGTTTGTAGGCGAAGATTTGCCCACACATGAACGCGATGATTTGGTTACATTTCTAAGAGAAAATGCCGACGTTTTCGCATGGAGTTTTGCTGAGATGCCAGGGATAGACCCGAATGTAGCCTTCCACATGATGAATATTAATGAGAAGTTCCATCTTGTTCAACAGAAAATCAGGAATATGGCGCAAAGCAAAAATATGGAGTTACTGAAGAAGTCGAAAAGCTGTTGGAAGCAGGGTTTATTCGACCAGTACAATATCCTCGATGGCTGTCAAACGTGGTTGTCGTTCCAAACAAGAATGGTGAAATTCGTATCTGTATCGATTTTACCGATTTGAATAAAGCATGTCCGAGTGACCCGTCCCCGCTGCTAATGATAATAGATTGGTAGATAAAACCGCAGGATATGGGATACTGTCATTCATGGACGGTTTTTCTGGATATAACAAAATACCTTTGTTCGAGGGCGATCAAGAGAATACTGCATTCGTGACGGACAGAGGAGTTTACTGCTATACTGTAATGCCGTTTGGGCTAAAGAACGCATGGGAAACCTACCAGCACTTGGTAGACCATATGTTCAAGGATCTGATCGGGAAGTCGATGGAAGTATACATCGATGATATGGTAGTGAAATCTCAGCAAAAGGAATCACATTTTATTGATCTGCAGAAGAAGTTCGATATCTTAAGGCAATATCACATGAAGCTCAATCCAGCAAAATGTTCATTTGGGCTGTCATAGGGAAAGTTCCTGGGATACTTGACACACAGAGGGATCGAGGCCAATCTGGAACAAATCATAGAAATCAAAGAAATGCCATCCCCAAGGACGAAAAAGGAGGTCCAGAAGCTAGCAGGACTGTTAGCATCTTTAAACCGTTTCATTTCACGCTCGTTGGATCGATTCAAGCCGTTCTTTGAAGTTCTGAAGAAAGCAGTGAATTTTGGCTGGACAGCTGAGTGTGAAAGGGATTTTGATGAGATCAAGCAGTATTTGTCAACCTCTCCATTTTTGGTGAGTCCAAAAACTGGACAACCCATTGGAGTTTATCTGGATGCAACGGAGAACGATGTAAGCACAGTGCTGTTTGTTACGGATCCACATGAGAAACCTGTTTACTTCGTCAGTAAATCCTTGAAGGGGGCGGAAACACGGTACAAGAAAATTGAGAAGATAGCATTGGCACTGTTCCATGCATCTCGTCGCCTCAAGCCTTATTTCCAAGGAAGGAAGATCGTAGTATACTCGGAATATCCGCTGAAGAGAATCCTGGAACGTGCTGATGATTCCAGTTGACTAGCCATATGGTCAAATTTTCTGGGGGCGTATGAGATCAAGTACGAAACCAGAACTGCAGAAAAAGGACATGCTCTGGCTGCACTGCTAGCAGATTTTCCTGTGGACGATATAGAAACAGTTGCTAGGGAGGAAGAGGAGTTGTTCAAACCCACAGATCCGGTCACTAATCAGATTGGGGGCGAGTCTTCTATGGAGATCGACACTGCACCAAATCCAAGTTTTTGTAATGGAAAGAAAGTGTTAGGGAAAAATAAAAGCTAATTTCCCTAACTAAGAAAAATAGTTATGGATAGGCCATTATATAATGTGTTAGTATTTTATCCAACTCTTTTAATCCATTAGGAAAATTAAATAGGCTAACACATTGTTTCCATTACAATATTTATCCTAACTATTTACATTTTACACTTCATATTTACTTTGTAATGTAAATTTTGTGTTATAACCATTGCTAACTCTTTCTATTACTATTAAAATGACCACTAAAGAGATGACAAGTGTCTAGTTTTCCAAAATTCAGTAACACCTTTACTCCATTAGGAAATTGTTATATTTTAATTAAAAAAAATGCCCTTTCATGTGATCCCGGACTGGGATTTCACCTGTAAATGCCCAGTTCCGGTCACATGAGAAAGCCAAGTTCCGGTCATCTGAGAAAGCCAGGTTCCCGTCACATGAGAAAGCCAGTCAGTATATTCTCAAATTCGAACTATGAAGCTGCAAATTTATAATCATTCTTGTTTGAGAAATTAAAATACATTCATATATTCATATTCATATCCAGTGAATTTATGCAACCATTCACTAAAATAGAAGGTTGATACACTAGGGGAAAGATAATGAACAACCTACTTTTATCAGTGTAAACCTATCTACAGGTTACATCATGTAATAATAAATCAAAGTAATACATGACTGCTCGGATGGTGGGTGTGCAACATTTGAGTCTCCATGTGATCCCTGCGTTCAAACATTAAGTAGACATACAATTACAATCAATGTTAACAAGATATACCTGGTAGCCAGTGATGGTGCAAATAATGTAAAAGATGGACATATCCGGTACACAACACTAATGTAAAACAGTTGTTGATCACTGGACATAGAACAATACATACTTGAAATGATGAATATACAAAGAAAGAGAGATGACCTTAAATACATAGTGTTGTATTTGATAGTTGTTGGAACCGCTCTTCTTCTTGGCGTCTTTTTGGAAGGCCATGACATCAAATAAATTATCATTTTCTATTTGTTGAAAAAGATGCGAAGGGGCACGCCAGATTAGTTATGTTTGCAACTGGATTGGGACATCAGTGAGGCCATTGGTCTGAACTTGACGAACAGTTGCTATGCGAGGCATTTGTGGCTGCAATGTCACTAGGGAATCAATGAGACTGCCAAAAAACAAACACCATTATATTATAATTAATTTTCAATCACTAAAGTGTAACAGCAAGTACGTCAGTAGTAAAAATTACCCACTTTGAATCTGCTTCTCCCATGGTATTTGGGAACGACTCTCGACTCTTTTATTTGTTGTTATAATTTGATTTCACTCGCATTCATTGATCCTCTCTGAAAAAACAAAACAAAATGCATCAAAGACGATTTCGCAAGCGAAAGAATACTACAGAAATTAAACAAGTACATAGAGTAAATTTCGCAGTAAACGAACTTACTGGAAACACATTGTATGAATGACAAAGTACTACATAACTTAAACCAGTACATAAAATAAATTTCGCAGAAAACGAACTTACTGGAAACACATTGTATGAATGATGATGTTGGATACCGAGTAATTTTCACGTCTCCAAACAAGCTGGTCTAAGAGTGAAACTCAATTTCAAAAACTCCTCCAACTTATGTCACATAACTAGAATGACGTTCACTTTGGATGGAACCTGGAATGAGGATAGACATTCTTCCAACAGAATTACCATAACACTATCCATGTATTACCAGTGAATTAGTTAATTTCAAAGTATAACAATTCATAGTGACATACCTACCTGAATTCAAGCATATAAAGATTGGCTATTAATCGACAACGGCAACAACATCACCAACATCTTCTTCTGGGGTACTACGGCTAATATCTTTGATTGTGGAAAATCACAACGCCAACAAAATTACTAGAACGGTACACATAACAGAAGGTATAAGCCTTGATAAATTATTCAAGTCATAGTAGCATTTTATCGAACAAGTTGACTGCATACTTACACCATAACCCGATAAACAAAGAAAGGTGAAACAAAACAAAGTTGTAACAACTATGTAAATTAACCAAGCAAGAGAAGCAATAATAATGTTCACTTACTGTGAACGAACAATAAGTAACTTCACTAGATACAATCCATAACTCCAAATATTTTCTCGAAATGTCAATTCAAAAATCAGATTTTAGTTTCAAAAATTCGGACAAGAAAGTCAAAGTAGGTTCATACAAACAAAACGATCTACAATCAGTTTATAATTGAATCAAACTTCATCCTCCAGTTAAATCTTCAATCGAAGATCCAGATTCAACAAATTGAAATTAAATACATAAAGATTGAACAAAACTGTAACATAAAACTGAAAATTGAGATAAACCCTTTTATTGAATCAAACTCAAAGGCCGAATCCAGTCAGAGTTTTGAACGAATCTAATCAAAACATAAGAAAATCAAAATAAAACTCTGGAATCATTAAACATCGAAAGAACAACGATTATAAGATCAAAACAACCATGAAACAATAATGGAGTGAAGATATGGATCTGAAGGACTTACCATGGCTGCGAAACTGGAGTTTGTGGAAGCCCTAAGGAAAAACGATATTCTAGGGTTTGCAGCTCATTCGAAGGCGGAAGATTTGAGAGGAAATGAAGAAAAGGAAAGTGAGAGAAATTTAATTTCATGTTTTATATAAAAATGTGGTGGACGGTAGAGATTTGATAAAGGGTGGTCATACGGATTACGGATATTTTGGACGGTAGAGAGTTGATTTAAGAATGTCATATAGATCATGGAAATTGTGTTTTATTTGTGCTTTCTCTTTGTGCTTCTGGTTAGAATTTCGACTAGTCACATAGATCATGAAGTAATTTTGACTAGTCATAATGTCATGAAGTAGCTTTACTGTATAATACATCATCGAAATCGATAAATATGAAGCTCTGACAATGTTCTGACTTCAAACTTAGCATGTTACATCATCTAAATCGATAAATTTGAAGCTCAATGTTGATTCAAGCTTCAAATTTAGTATAACGACATTAACACTATGAACCACATAGCTCTGAGAGGGTTCTGACTTCAAACTTAGCAGGATACATCATCGAAATCGATAAATATGAAGCTAGGTGTTGATTCGAACTTCAAATGTGGTATAACGGCAAACAAACTATGAACCAAGAATCCCCAGCAGGATTTTGACTTCAAACTTAGCATGATACATCATCGAAATCAATAAATATGAAGCTCAGTGTCGATTTGAACTTCAAATGTGGTATAACGGCAAACAAACTATGAACCACGAAGCTCTGGTAGGGTTCTGACTTAAAACTTAGCATGATACATCATCGAAATCAATAAATATGAAGCTCAGTGCCGATTCGAACTTCAAATGTGGTATAATGGCATACAAACTATGAACTAGGAAGCTTCGGGAGGGTTCTGACTTCAAACTTAGCATGATACATCATCGAAATCGATAGATATGAAGCTCAGTGTCCATTGGAACTCCAAATTTGGTATTACGACATACAAACTTAGAACTAAGAAGCTCAGTAGGATTTTTACTTCAAACTTAGCATGATTCTGAGTTGGTGAAAGAGGTCATTTAGGATAATATAACAAACATTGGTAGGTTTAGTGTTCCGGTGAAGATTCTGATTTTCGAGACACGAATCCGATTTTGTTATAAACTTCGGATATTTTGTTGGATAATAACACAAACTTGTGTCTTAAGGACATTATCATATTGAGATGCACTTTCTAAACTGAGTGGTATGTTTCAGATATTTCGTTTAATAATCACTTTAGAGTCACTAATCACTTTCTAAGCCAGGAATCCGTTTTAGTTAAAAACTTCAGATATTTCGTTATATAACAACACAAACCTGTGTCTCATGGATGTTATCATATTGAGACACTCTTTTCTTAACCAAACAGTAGGTTTCGGATAACAAGGTAAATATAACTGTACAAAATCAGAAGATTTCGAGTCATTAATCCGTTTTTGAGACACAAATCTGATTTTGTTATAACCTTTGGATATTTCGTTGGATAATAACACGAACTTGTGTCTAAAAGACGTTATTAGGTTGAGATTCACTTGTAAAACGAGATTTGTGAAATCAAAGCAATGGATGGTAACAAAACTAAAATGTAAAAGCAAAGGCTAATTTCTCTAAAAATATTTTCCAAGGGAGGCAAGAATAAAACAATATACAACAAAAATTGAGAAGGTAGATAATTACTGCAGTCTTCTCATCAAATTTGAGAAGGTAGCTCATACTTTAAAAAAAGACTTGTCCCCGGTCCCCGGCCCATTACTGAAAGTGAGCTTATAGGAGTGTTTTCCTTAATCAGACATCTGGAGACCGAAATACTAATAACAGAACAACTTGGGATAAGTCTCTTCTACTGGGGATTCAATAATTAAAAACTACTGGGTTAAGGAATGCTTAATGAATCGTAATCAGCAACAACGTACAATTACTAAAAATTTGCTGTTTAGATTTGTTCCTGCCTGACTCATGCAGGAACAAGAGTAAGAGGTAACTTAGAAAATAATTACTGGCTTACGGCACCCTTTATCTCCTGCAGCTGGAACCTCCTGATTACCAGCACCTGATTCCATTGTACTGCAGTATGCAAGCCTGAAAGGAAATGCATGCATATTGCTTGCTTCTCTTCTTTTGCTGCTCTAACTTCACTAAATTCGCTTGCAAAGTCGAGAGAATGATATTGTAAGTGTGAAGCGACAGGATTTTCGCAATATGTGAATAAAGCTAATTAGAGCACTATCTAGAAGCATGAGGAACACACATTACATGACTGACATGGCATCTACTTTAAACAAATCTAGAAGATTATACTTAAAAATGAGACAGGGATACCATCTATGGTTTTGTGAAAACATTAAACGGATGCTCATCCAAAGGTAAACTGCATTAACATTCTCTTAACACCCTAATCCATATTTCCAAAATCAAAGAAGGTTTGGACTCAGATATCCAAAGAAAGAGGAAAGAATTTCTCCGAGACATAGCAAATGCCAAGTCCACTTTAATCCAATTATTATTAGCCCCTTTGGGGAACAAAGGGGCCGTCTAGATCCATGCCCAGTAAGGATGAGCAGGTAAGATCCTAACATGTCAACTGAATGATGCATGGGAGCTAATCACTACAGAAAACAAAAGATATGATGTACATGGAGCTCATCATAAAAGGATCTTAAAAGTGCTGGACACTAATAAAGGAGACTAAGAATCCAAATGTTATTAATTAAACACAAAAACAACCTAGTTTCAGTAGAAGGCCACTCTTGTCTTAGTTAACATAACCTAAGGATTTTATTTAAGGACTGCCACCTCCGGAGTGGAACCTAATTAAGTGCCAATCAGCATTGGAGTATTTAAACTTACACATTTCTGTTTGTTTTGCTAATGGGACATCAATGTAAGTGCTAAAATGACTACATCAAGATTTGTGGCTTCAAAATTCTAATTTCTTATCTCAGATCACTTAGCATACCAAAAAAGTTAAACGAGAATTTTATTTCAATGTTCTGTCATTGATTCTTATTCTGACTTAAAGATGCTCAAGTCTTAATATAGCAAATCTGGTGAAAGAAAGGAAGAAAAATTGCCCAAATATCTTCTCTAAACTATTCGAAATGCTGGTAAGAGTGCTAGCAATTATGATGTCCTCTTGCTAGTTACCAGGCCTTGGCTAACCTACATGGTGAAGACTCTATGGAAGAGCAGTTGAGAGTGTCAAGTATATAAAAGTGATAGAAAAAATCATGATAAAGAGTTGAATAACTTAAAACATATGCTCGATAGTATGTAATCTGAATTATATCTTTGCTGCATCCGTATAGAAAAGAAAGGTCCTAACATGATATCCTCATAATACTATTTTAATTTTGTTAAGCTGATTGGTGTCTCCTCTACTATCACTCATATAGCAACCGCAAAATAAAAGCTTAGCCGGCGCACCATTTGCATCAAAGAGCATTGGAAGATGATGAAGCTCACAAGTGCAGCAGTTGTTGTCCTATCTATTAGTAAGTCAACTGTGATGAATCATTGACCCCCAATGATTTATGATATCATGGAATGATATCTGCAATTTTGCATTGACCTGATTTACTAAAGATTAATCTACTTAGTTCAATTCAATTTTACTGCCTCAAGGGAAGCTTTGCTGAGCAATTCTAAGATGCCTAGATGAGTAAGTTATAAAACAAAAACATCCTTATAAACTCCACAGAAAAAAGTGAGGAAATGGATCATCTACTTTATAGCCGAAAACCAAACATGTCCTAGGAGTGAGTCATAGAAACATACCACCACTCTTGGAATAGAACCCTCCTCTCACATAGCCGAAAATGAACAAAGTAAGAGCATAACATACGATAAATGTTGTGACAATCGCTCCTCGCCTGAGACACATCAACAGTTTCACTGGAAACATTCGAAAAAAATTATAAGACAAATCGATAGAAAGTACCATACACAATAAATAGAGAAATGGACAAACATAAACAGAGATGTCTCATATGTACTAATTCTTGCAGACATAGTGGTTAGCTGCTCTTAACTACAAATGAACTACTATAAATGAACTACTTAACTCTGGAAAGTTTCTAAGCAGTGATGTAAGTTTTTGGTTCAAAGTGAAGTTGTAAAAATAATTTGCACTCATGCCAATCCAAAGAACAGATACTTCATCACAATCGTTTTGAGAATCCTAACAATTAACATGAGAGAGACTAAATATTAAAGCAGGAGACGTTTTAGTTATCTGAAAAAGCCCAGACAAAATTCTTGGCAATTTTAGCTCACCAAAACAAGCAGAATGCAGTTCATTCCGGAATTAATAGTCAATCAAGCACCACAGAGATTAACCATCAATCAAAGATGTAAAACTGCCAATCTTGAGCCGAAAATTTCCAGTCCACTAATTTCCTGCATTAGTAATTGTAAGCGAGGTTCAGTGCCATCCAGGATAAACAAGATCTTTACAGATGACTAAGTGAAGATACATACCATTAACTTACACAAATATTGTACATCAAATGACGGAAAGAAGAAGTGAGGATTGTTAGACAGAAATGTGACAAAGCATGGAATGCAGCACATTTCAATACATTAACACTTTGGTGTAAATATTTTCTTATTGGGAGCATGTGCTACATCTTTCAAATAATTCAAAGGAAATGGATACCACTTGCTAGACATCGTTAAGAATTCTTGTGCAAAATGTACCAACTAAATAATTAAAATGTGGACACACAGATACACACACAAGCATATATAGTTCTGTCAGATAATTGTATGCATGTATGAAAACAACACAAGCAGCTAATGCATGAAGTTTATTAAAGGATTAAATAATGTCACATATTTATTAGTATTTGTTTTAAAGACTGGAACAATATGCACCAAAGCGAGCATAGGTCGTTGTTACCGCTTGAATCCAGTCCCTGATCAATTTAAGGATACAAAATTAAGGTAAGGCAGAAAAGTGTAGAGAAGTCCAAGTTCTTTAATTATAGGTAAGGTAACTTACAGGAACTATCCTGTTGTTTCAAAACTTAAATGTTAGACCAACCAACATCTTCTTAAGAAATAACATGCATACATATCTATAATGTGGTTGTGCTAGAAAAGTTAATATTATCCATAAATCTTAGAAACCATACGAGGGGGTATTCATACAGAGCAGTAATACAAGTTTATCATGATTCAGAAACATTTTGAGAAAAATATGTGCACATTTCCAGGCCCGTCAAATCAGAGCCAGAGGGCATCAGAGCAAGCATACATTAGTACCATGCTTCCCTCGTTAATTTTCCAGAGCATCGGGTTAATTGTGAAAAGATTTCTCAAAATGCACATAATAATACAGCAAAATTTAAAGCTTACACATGCCAAACAATTCACAGTTTCAATCACAAACACCTCAGCATACGTTCAAGCTGACTCACCCTTACAATTATCACAAACAAACACTTAAAATACTAAACTTACAAATTCCATGAACATGAACAAACTTCACAAACACTAAGATCATCTTATTAACCTGCAATTGCCCTTAATAATGTAGAATATCAAGATTTAACAGGCCCCATAATAACAGTAAGTGTACCCGGTAAAGAATAACCATTAGAACTATCAACAACCTTATCAGAATACTTCATTTTCCCCTTAATAGTAAAAGTCAAATCTTTCCAAACAACAGAAACCCCTGCAATTTTTCTTACAGCAACAGAAGTTTCTGGTATTGATACAGAAGGAAAAGAGACACTATTTAGCTTAGACAGTGCAGGTGAAACAGAAGCATTAGTTTGTAATTCTAAATTGTAATTTTTTCTTCAAAATAAAAATTGTAATTCTAAAATCAACAAATTTTTTGGATCATGTAACTATGATATATATTAATATGAATGCGTAACAATTTGATTAATCATCTAGGAACATTGGAGAACATGGATTACAATCGAATTAGGCTAATTAAAAAGTCCCTCATTGTTCAAACCCTGGGTTCATAATTGAAAAACTATAATCAGAGTAATCGAAGAAGTACAAGAAGAGCAACCATACCAGCAACGATAACCAATGGATTTCACCGGAAATAAATCACCTCCTTCGTTCTTATTTCTCTTCAAATTCCCTGAAACTGATGAAGTTGAAGAAAACACAGCGAAATCATAAGAATGAAGATGGGTTTTTCTTTGATTGGATCATAAGAATGATGACGGATTTTCCCCTTTGAAGTTCGATTCGAAATTGATTGGGTTTTTCATTTTCAATCTAAGGTGCAAAAGGAGATAGAAAATTTGTCAAGTCTTTGTTGTGTGTTCGAGTTTGGTTTGGTGACTTCGGTCCTATAGACAGTAGTTGGGAAGTATATGGAACTGAAACTTTTTTATCCCATGTTCCGGGTTTGGATTATTACAGGGTTCTAGCCTCAATAGTCGGTTCCAAGCAGAAGATTTATAAAATCTTAAAATTTTATTTTTGTTTTAGGAGGATTTGAGGTGAAGATAAAAGATGTAGAGAAAAGGGAAAACAAATATGTTATTGGAGAGAGTATCAGTTATATTACATAGGTTTATGTATATACATATAAAAGGGAAACTGGATGGACCGCACATCCATGAGCCGTACATAGGCCATGTAACACTCCCCCTTGTGCGGTTCAATAGCAAAACTTTATACATAGCGCTTCACATATACTGCTTTGAATGTAGTTCTTCAAATGTCGTTCTCTCCTTGATGGCTTGTGCTGAAATCAATTGCCTCATTAAAACTTTGACAAGGAAAAAACCCAGTGGGATAAAACCTTGGTATAACTCTTCACATGTAGTACTTCACATGTTGTCTTGTATTTTACATGTAGTTCATCACATGCAATACGATCCTCAAAGATCGACGATTCTAAGTTAATTGCCTCGTTAAAACTTCGCCAAGGAAACCCAGAGGGACAAAACCTGAACTAAAGAAAAAGAGTACAATATTAAGAAAACTTAGAACATAGTTGGACTCGAATATGTTGCCTCATTAAAACCTTGGCAAGGAAAACCCAGTAGGATAAAACCTTGATGATGGGAAAAGAGTACAACGTGGAAAATACAAGTAAAGGTGATCTGTTGCAGATGATCACTTTGTTCCGCTGAAGTTGATTAGTTGCTTCACAACTCCTAAGGAAGAAAATCCTTGTGGGAAAGACAATATCCTTAGTTGGGAAATTACTTCCTGGTGTTTGTTTTTGTCTCATCAAAAACCTTGCCGAGCAATAAAACCCTATGGGAAAAAGTAACCTCGGTGAAGGAAAAGAGTTCAACACACCATTAGATGCTCCCCCTGATGTCAGACAATTTTCATTAGTCTAATGCAGTCAAATGGATTTTATCACACCGTACCTTGGTAACTTGAAAGCTTATATGACCATGTTGTTGATCCTGGAAGTTACGTTTCTTAACAGACTATAGTGTTTCATTTCTTTGATTCAGATATTTTCAGTAATATCAACGCGATTTTTATGTCTTCAACGTTCAACATACTTGATGTTTTTAGTGTTGTCTCGCTAAAAACCTTGTCGAGTAGCAAAACCCTTTGGAAAAAACTATTCTCGATCGAAGGGAAAAAGAGTACAAAACATCTTCAATTTCAAATTAAAATATGTCGACATCATATCCTTGGATCCTCCCCCTGATGTCGGCATCTCCCCCTGATTACTTTCAGAGTTGTTCTAGATTGTTACTTTAGTCATGTACTATTCGAAATTGAATATCGGTAATGACCTGGGAAATAGCCTACCGTATCTCCCCCTAATTACTTTCGCTTGAGAAGAGATTATTATTCCTTCATAATCAACAACTTTTGGATTGCACTTTCATTAGCATTCCTTTTATGTCTTTGTAGGGATAAAACAATTTTACATCAATGGTTAATTTTAAGTATATGATTACATTCACTATACCATTCCAATGATGTTGCGTTGGCGCGGAGCTATATCTAGCTAACAAGTTCCCTGAGGATGTAAAATTTAATCGAGTACATTATTATACTAAGTACAACAATGTGTCTATTGTACCTAGATAAGGGAATTTCATCTCCCAACACATGTTCGTCATCTTCCTTTAGACGAAATGGTCATATACTTACATTTGAACCTCTACTAATCATGGGAGTGCTATCAGGATGCATGTCTTTGTTAAATTTCCTGACAACTTTAGACAAATGCAAAGTGGTGGGGTAATATACCACAAGCTCATTATTCGATCGAGATTTTCCCAGATTTTTATCTCAAATTCAGATTTTAAATAGCTTGTAAGATCTCTTATTCCATTAAGAGTACTTATCATGTCCATACTGTCGACATAAATAGCTATAATTCTGAATCAGGAACTTATTTAATACGCATGGCACGAAACCTTACTTGTTTATCCCTTCCCAATCAAATAGTCACTTAGACGGGTATATCACATCCACATGATTGCTTAAATCAATAAGTGAGTGTTCCAGTGTAACTGCAAACACACTCTGTGGTTTAGAGTCATTCGACTTGGGAAGCAAAAGGCCATCATGCACTTTTGAAAATATCTTTGAGCCTAAATCTTCAGAGATATAACCACATCTACTATGTCTCAAGTTCTTTTGAAACTACCAAGCAAACTAATTAACTGAACATTAAGATGTTCAAAAGAGTAAGCGATCCAGGGGTTTGTGAGATACCTCGCGCCACAAGGTGATTCTTTATACTTTAAGACCTCATTCTTCTCACTACACTTTGCGACAAATAACCACATATGTCCCACAGGCATTACACTAGCTTGGTTAGCACTACCACACCAAATACCCGTATATTTGTCAAAGAAATAAGTTCTACCTGGATTGCGTAGGCCAAATATGCTATTTATTTGAAATTAATCAAAATAAAGCATGGTTCGATCTCATTTTGCTCTACTTCTGGAGCAACTAATTATGGATTATATCATCACTGTGCACGCATGATCCTTCCATTGACTCATGTGCATTCTCATAATCCGTCAAGATTTCATTGTTCTCTAGAATCATTTAAAACTTCGGAGCGTCCTCCCATTTGATTCATGGACATATTCAGAGACAATATTATGAGGTGATTTCTGATGATATAAATAAGTTGTGCCTTACTCACCTACTTACTTTCTAGGTGATGATTGATCGAACAAAATGGTATCTCCAACTTCCTTTATGGAGCCACGGACTCAACCACACTTCCATTGAGTGTAGTTGCAACACCTTAGTTTATGGTATATATCCCATATTGAGGATTTGTAACTTTGCAGGTAGGTTTTCAGCTGGTATGTGTGATCTCATCATCACTTTAGCAACATCAGTGAACATTCTGAAAACCGAATATTCTTTATCACTTCACATTTACATTTGTGGAGTATAAGAATCAATATGAGACATAGTGGGAACACACCACGACAATTCCTATCGTTCCCTTAGAAAATACTTTTTCTTATCTCCCCCTAACGACGGGAAGATTATCTCATTAAAGTGATAACCCGCAAATCTAGCGGTAAGAGATCTCCTGCCAAAAGTTTTAAAATGCGGATAATTGTTGGGAACTCATTTCCAACATAACTACTTAACAGTTTTGAAGACCCATCATAGTACGATATGGAGTCATAATGGCACATATATAGTACAACCAAAAATGCGTAAGAATACAATGTCAGGCTTAAATCCAGTTACCAAATGGTACGCCGAAAATGTTGACTAATATTGGGTTCTAAAAACGAATTAAGTAAGATGTGTGTAATATTGCTTATCCCCAAAGCAATAAAAGATAGGTTGGTACGCATAACCTATTCCTTAGGCACCATCAGTAACCTTTGTTGGTAGCCTGTGGGAGACCATTGGGTATAAGATTCTCTGCATTGATCCTGTTAAACACGCAATATTCATCAAGTCCTTTTGATGTAAATTCTCTAGCATTAACAAGGGTGGTTAGCCTTTGCACTTTGCATTGTGTAATATATGCTAGGATTTTTCAAACGCAAATTTCTTGGGAACTATAACTAGTCCAAAATGTTAAAACATTCACCAGATCCATCAGTCACTTTAATGGTCCGCATTCTGCATCAATATTTTTCTAAATTTCACCTTGTTATCTTTGTAATATGGATTGTTTACCATTTGCATCTTAGGATGGTCTCGATCCTGTTTTACTGAAGACATTGTAAAATGAGTGATATGCTCTCTTACTTAAAAGAACAATGGGAGGGAGGAGGGGGTTGTGCATCTAGTACTTTAGAAAACACTTATTAAGAGATATGTCATTACTTCGCATTCTATCAATATTTTTCCCATTTTTGTTCACTCAAAGAAAGTGATGTTCGCATGAGTCCTTTCAAAACGATCATCATGTCACAACCAAAGTTGCTTTATGGTTATTCCCATAGGCTGTGTGAGTCCATTTCTAACATTTCATCGTTGGAAACAATATGGATTCAATAATCCCAATTAATACTATAGTGATTTACATTTCACTAAATTGACTCATTAGTCTCTCTAAAGTATGTGTTCTTCCAAATACTTTGGAGACTATAAAATATGCAATCAATTATATTCTCATCATTGTGAGGTTCCACATGATATCCATTTGGACGGGTTACTTTGGAATTTAACAAGGTGTGATTATCTCTTGGTACATCTAGATATCTTGCGACGTCTTTGTTCTATCTTGAAAAAAAATGAGCAGTGTTGCGCTCGATAAGATAGTCAATTGGCCAGGAAAATCTCTTGTTGCCATTAAAGTTGATGTGAAAATTGGTTGTTACTATGATACACATACACATTATATTGTATATACCAACACCTATGACCAGGTGCATTTCCAACTCTTTCTTTATGATGGGAGCTTAGAATTACATCTTAGCTTCATCCCATATTTAATTGATACATATACTTTGGTGTCATTACTGCCGGGGAAAAACAATTATATATATATATATTTATTTATTTATTTATATTTATATTTCATGATATATATGTCCCTTTCACACACTTTATATGAGTCGGTACGTCTAACCGTCATTACTTTGGGGTTCCATTTTCAATTTTGCTACATTTAGCTTAATTTGAGAAATTTCTTTATCTCAATAGGCCAAGAGAATCTCAGTACACATGTCAACCACTTACTTTAGGTTTAATATATTACTAAATATAATTCTCTTGTTGTCATACTTCAACATATACCGGTTCGTTAGTATTATGGATGAAGTAGAGAAATGAAAATTTTATGACTCATACCATCTTTTGTGAGTTCTTCCACAAAAATTGGAATACATGTGATTTTATTTGAACGTATGTTTTGAAACTATTGGCAGATTAATAGCCGAGCACGTGGATACATTCCACGGATCATTCAAAAAATTTGGGAAAATATCATGTATCCAATAATGGTGCTCAAGTACTTCTAAGCCCCAAATGAATACATTGGAATTGAGTTGGTACAACCAATGGAACAAAACACACCATCCAACTATAGCCAATATCATACTCAAGAGAATAAAATAACATTAAGACTAAAATTATTAATGATCGAGATCAACACTCATAATTTAAGTTGATCGTTTACGCGATATGGACTTATCTTAAAAAAATAAGAAAAATTAAAGAACTAGGCATGTTCTAAAAAATATAAGTTCGGTAAGTATTTAATGTTAAATCCCGCATTAACTTAACATTAGTTACATAACCGATGTTTTTGTTCTCGCTGCGCATAAATGGAATCAGAACGGACTTGATCACCCATGCCCCAGAACTTGGAACAGGGCAGACAGCTGGAACAGGGTCGTACCGGGTCGGATTGGACTGAACCGGGTTGGGACTTTTCTCTTTTCCCGAATCAAATAAAAAAAAATGATCGACTTTCCTTCTCCTCATGTACTCGGAAGGATTCAACGGCGGTATTAATATCACACACAATGCAATAGCAACAAAAACATCCAGAGAGTGAATTAATAATTATTATAAAATACAATCACACAATGAAAGGACTTTCATTGATATATAAAAAAAATCAATTTATATAATCGTTAAAGCATCATGCCCATAAAAGGACGCATGGGAGCAAATTAAAAGTGGCAGACAAAATCAAGTGTTGCAGACAAAATCAATCAAGATGAAATAATCAAATATGGCAGACAAAAATACATGAAGCAATGATTACAAATCAAAAATAAATAAAATAATAATCAAGATGAAATAATCAGAGTCCAGATGATAGATTAGACGTTATCAAATCATTTTATCGTAAAAGGGAAAGATCCCAAAATTATTATACCAAGAGGGCATTAAGCAAATAATAATGATGAATACGTTTTTTTTTTATATACATAGATCCCTAAGTTTTAACATGGATTGAAAAGAAAATAATATAATCAAACACATCCTAAACAGAATTGAGATCATGATGCATTTGAATAAGAACAAACAAAATTTACCATTAACATACTTCAATCAATCATCAATATATATACAATAATTACAATGGGGAATCTATATACCATCATAACGTGTGCAATTGGACAAAATAGCATGTACAAATTATTAGATCACTAACAGTCACATCATGTGCACTCAATCAACTTAGCCATCCATGGATACATATAGCGGACAAGTATATGAATCAAATGGAGATAATAATAAAATAATATGGATTTTTAGAGTATCATACCTCTTGAACGTCTTTTGAAGTTTCAGAGAAAGATAATAATAAAATAATAGAAGTACCGATTAAGATCCCAAAAACGTACTTCTGAGGCTTGATGGCTGATGGATTAAAGGAAAAAAAATCGACGGTACAGACATGATGAATTAAATAAATAAATCCAAAATACAGATGGGAAGATGAACTTATCTTTTGATTCGTCTCAGATTCGATCTGTCCTCTATGGAATCGTTGTCTGAAGAGGCGGATTATTACGAAGGAAGTGGATCTTCAATCCAAGAACATAAGTATATATCCAATGGCGATGGAGATTTCTGAAACTTCATTCGATCCATTAGACAAAAAAAAAATCAAATCAAAATCCAACTTTAGCTCGGTAGAAATCGTTGCTGATAACGTGTTTTAGGAGGATTTGAGGTGAAGATAGAAGATGTAGAGACAAGGGAAAACAAATATGTTATTGGAGAGAGTATCTGTTATATTACATAGGTTTATGTATATACATATAAAAGGGAAACTGGATGGACCGCACATCCATGGGCCGTAGGCCCTGTAACAATTTTACGTTTTCAAAATTTCAAAATAAACCATAGTGTTAGCAATGCCTAGGTGTGTTACCAATGAAAATGA
This sequence comes from Papaver bracteatum, assembly GCA_023529315.1. NCBI lineage: Eukaryota > Viridiplantae > Streptophyta > Magnoliopsida > Ranunculales > Papaveraceae > Papaver > Papaver bracteatum. Next base: position 48,448 of record JAJJWX010001403.1, on the reverse strand, counting down.
TAAAGAGTTATAAAGATGGGGTTTATTTTGATGTGCATCCAATTTTGGGTAGAAATAGTTATAATAGTTATTTAGTTAAAAATGTGTTAGATATGTATAACTAATTGTCTCACATTTTGAATAGTTATTTAGTTTTTATTAGATAATTCATAATTATGGTAACTATTTCTTAACTTGCTAACTCTTTATAAGGGTTACTAGAACTATAATGGATTAGTTGAGTTACCAAATAAAAATTAATTAGGAATCTTATTGTTAGAAAAAACTAGATTTGGTGTAGTGCGATGCACCAGAACCATTATGGATCGTATTTACTGATGGGTCATCAAACGTTGGCGGTGCTGGGGTTGGATGCGTCATCCTTACTCCAGAAGGTTCGAGGATCGAGAAAGTGACAAGGCTGGGTTTCCAAAGCATCAAAAAATGAAGCTGGATATGAAGCTGCGATTATCGGTTTGAAAGCTGTCAAGCAGTTAGGTGCGAAGAGCGTGAAGCTGTTGACTGATTCCATGCTATTAGTTAACCAATTTATGGGAACCTACAGAGCAAAGGAAGAGAGAATGACCCTGTACTTGGATCATATGAGGGAGCTGGCAAATGAGTTCGACCAATTTTCTATTGGGCAGAGACCACGATTGGAGAACAGGCATGCAAATGCTTTAACATATCTCTCTTCCGCAGTTAAAACTGATACCGCCCGTTTCGCTATAGTAGACTTCCCAGAATTACCTAGCATCTCCGACAACCACTGTGTTTTGGATCTCAAACACGCTAGTGGGGGAGAGAGGGCAGCTACATCAGCACAGGGGGATACTGAGAACATCGACAGCAATATGGACGTTGACAGTCCAGTGATAGATAATTCATACAGTCATGCTGAAAACATTATAGAATGGCGTCAACCTTACATCCAGTACCTGACAACCGGCGAACTCCCTGAAGATGAGAAACTTGCTGCAAAGGTGAAAAAGAATTCATGGAGATACTCAATGATCGAAGGTTTGTTATACCTCAAACCTGTAGCTTTGGAGCCATTTTTGCGATGCGTATCAGCCGAGGAAGGATAATTAATACTGGCAGAGGCTCATGAGGGAATTTATGGAAACCATTATGGAGGGCGCATACTCGCGCACAGAGTTCTTACCCAGGGATATTTCTGGCTGTATATGCAGAAGGATGCTAAGGAATATGCGCAAAAATGTGTATCATGCCAAGAACACGCTCCAATTCCGAAAAGGACGACCAACGAGTTGCATCCAGTTTTCAGTCCCTGGCCATTCTCTATGTGGGGTTTAGATATCGTCGGACCGCTTCCCAAAGCTCCTGGGGGCATTAGGTTTGTATTTGCTGCCACTGACTATTTCACCAAGTGGTTTGAAGCAGTGGCACTGGTACACGTTACCAGACATAATGTGAAAAGGTTCATATGGGAGAATATCTTCTGCATATTTTGAATCCCAGACGCGATAATATCAGACAATGGGAAGCAGTTCGACTCCAGGGTGATCAAAGATTTCTGCAAAGGCCTGAATATTCGCCACAATTTCTCATCTCCTTACTACGCTCAGAGCAACGGGCATGCATAAGCGACCAATCGCGTTATTATGGACAACCTAAAGAAGCGACTGGAAAAGACGAAGGGAAAATGGACCGAAGAATTCCCTGGAGTCTTATAGTCCTATCGAACAACCCCAAAAAGGTCCACTGTATTTTTGCCGTTTATATTGATGTATGGGACAGAGGCGGTCATACCCACCAAGGTACAACTCAAGACTACTAAAACTCGTGTTGTCAAATCTGGTAAAAATGACAGCATACTGGCTTTGGATAAAGAGTTGCTGGAAGAGCGGAGAGAAACAGCCTTGAAAAATGTAGTCCAATACCAGCAGGCAATCAAGATAAGATATGATCGCAAGGTTAGAGAACGGTCGTTCAAGACATGGGAATATGTCTTGAAGAAATCCCGAGTAGCCACAATGGAGCCAAACTGTCGGAAGCTCGGAATAAACTGGGAAGGTCCATACATAGTGGATAGGCCGGCATCTCGTGGATTCTACTACTTAAAGAACCTCGGTGGGACTGAGGATTCAAAGCCATGGAAGCCGTGGAATTCGCTCCACTTGAAAAAGTTTTATAATTAGAGGTAGATTCAAATCCTACTGTGCTGCACTCTTTTTCCTTTTTGATGGTTTTTCTCACTGGGTTTTCCACTCAAAGGTTTTAACGAGGCAGCTGTAGTCGAAGCAGTAGGTATCTATCCTGTTATTACAATTCATAAATTTAATTCAACATTTATTTTGATATTCCATACTTTATCAATATTTTTCGTGTTAATCGTAATCTGGTGCGGATGATCGAATCCGTAGTCATCCCAAAATGACAAAACAGTACTGTTCGTATCTACTGTAAGCAACGTCTCAGACACCTCGCAGATAGGGTGAATGCGCAGTTCGAGCATCTTTACCCTGTCTCAATTTTGTCCCATCATACGGGACAACAACGAATGTGGCAAACATTTTATGCCTGCCCAGGCACGTGAAAATGTACACATCTCAAACTCTGCGCGCATCTTGAATAGCAGGATTGGACCCCTGTAAAAATTCAAGATAGCAGAAAAACTCAACTTTTCATTTCATGCGCAAGAAAAATGTAGCAGAGAGGTGCACCCCTGCGCGAGCATTGAGCATCATGACACAAAATATACTGGGGGCGAGTTATATGTCACCCCAACCATTTGGGGGAGAGATATGTAGCACTCCAGCGCAATCAATACATCCCTGGGGGCGAGTTGCGTGGCACTCTGAGCATCACGCTCGGGGCAAGTTATGTAACACTCCAAAAAGATGAGGGAAACTTCTTAACCCACAACAGTTTATGGATTAAGAGGGGGAGATGTTTGTACCCTTAATGTTCTACACAAATAAATAGGCTAACCTAGGCCTACAAAGTTCCTACCATTAACAAAGGAGGGTTCATTGGTCCTAAGGTGCTTCCCTTAGTTACCCAAGTATGGCTAACTAGGCCTAACAAACACCCCATGTGCAACAAACTAAGCTAGGCCGCACTAACAAAAACTCAATTCACAAGCCCAGGAGCAAGAACTCCAACTTGGGCTAGGAGGTTCCAAATAAGAACCGACACATCATCAATTTCCAACCAACCAGAAAAATGCCAGGTCAGCAAGGAGATACCACGTCAGCATAGGTGTTGACGTGGCAGGCAACATGTCAGCGAGAAAATGGCACGTCAACAGAATTGATGACGTGGCATTGAACGTCAGCTGGGAAGGTGCCACGTCATCATTTCTGATGACGTGGAAGGTGACTCATCAGTTGGATACACAGTCAACAAATTCGTTAAAAATAACGCCGTCAATAACAGCGTTGGCATATACTAAGAATATTCCGTTAACAATTAAACGATTTCAGCATATTCGGTTAGATTTAACGCCGTTACTAACGACGTCAGCATATTCCTAACGATTCGGAATATACTCAACCGTGATGGATCTGCAGCAGCAGGATGTCGCCGGCAGCCAAGCCCGGCGGCCATAGACGATTAAATGACGATTAGTCGCCTATTAGAAAAGGTATGCGATTATTTTCCGATTAATCGCCGATTAATTTCCGATTAATTGGTGGGGTTGATCTGGTGTTGCTCGATGTTGTTTAATCTCGTAGCCCAAGGATATTTGCGCCCCAGTCCTACTACTCTAAGGATATTCGCGCCCCGTCTGCTTACACCCACTTCTCTTACATCTTTGGTTATCCACACCCATTTATAATTCCTTAAAACCATTATAAAAGCCATGCAGGGGAAGTCAACACCAGGGACATGCAGTCATGCATGCATGTAGGAGATTTATGTGAGGGAGGCATGCAGGGATAGTTATGGTCATTCATGGCATGGAGGCATGGAGGGACAGTTATGGCCATTCATGGCAGTCTTGAATGGAGATAAACGAAACGGAAATTTCCATACATATAAATGGAAGTTTTCCCAACCAAAAAGGTAGGCAATCTTCCCCATTAAAACTCTTGTAAAAATATTATCTTGCTAACTTAGGCATCGGATGTTTTTTCGCAGGTACCCCCCACCTTTCTCCATTAATCAAATCAACTAAAGATTGAAGGAACGATCGATTCCTAGCAACAACATCATACAAATCTCTGTGTTTGGGGTAGAAGCAATTTTGCCTTACAAACAGTAGGATGGTGGCATTGATGATGTTTGTCATGCTACCATTGATTAGTAATGGTGTTACTAGTTGGTGGTGATTGGTGGTGGATAGTGACACATTTGAGGTTTTTATGTTACTTTTGTTATTTGGAGTTTTTGCGTTACTTTTGTTTTGATGGGTTTTTTATGGATGGATAGTGACACAGTCGGGGTTATAACTCACGACTCGTTTTAAGATATAACATAACTTTTATTAGGGTTGTCAATGGGCACGGGTTCTCCCGGATACCATAGGATCTGGACCCTATTATTTTAAACGGATCCAGGTCTTAACGGTTCTGGGCCTGTGATTGATGCTGAAAAGGTTGGGGGTACCTGTGTTAGAATATGGGTATCCAACTCAAATCCAGTTGGCAATGAGTGAAGATGCCCTAAGGATTATAAACCACATGATCTTAGAGGACCTAGACAATGTGGGACTAATTTTCTCAACACGTCCCCTCGCGTGTAGCCTCGTCGGGTCTAACACGCGGACTCACGTGTAGCCTCGTTGGGTCTAACACGTGTAGCTTCATTGGCTCTAACACATGGACAATAATTCGGGTGACGCGGAGTTAAAGTGCGGTCAAGGACTCGACATAAATATAACTTGCTCTGGTACCATGTTAGAATATGGGCATCCAACTCAAAACCAATTAGCAATGAGTGGAGTGTCCCTAAGGAATTATAAACCGCGGGATCTTAGATGACCTAGACAATGTGGGACTAATAGTCTCAACAACCTACAAAGACACTCCGATGCTAAAGTCATAGGGAGTTCTAAGCAAGTCAGTTATGGAGAAAAAGAATAGAAATTGTGTACCTTTTGAGTTGGTTTTGGCCTCTATTTATAGGCAAAAACCAAATCTAATTATAGTTAATCCTAAATTTGTAGTTATCTAAAATAACCACAGAGATTTGTACTTAACCTTGAATATTTGTGTCTATCCTTGAAGATCCATGCAAATCTTCCTCAGATTTATGTTCTTTGTCTATCTCCACAAGATTTGAGTCTATCTTGGAAGATCTTTGTCTATCTGCACATGATTTATGTCTATCCCCACAACATTTGTACTTATCCTGAAAGATCCATGTTTATCTATCTAGATTTATATATATCTTGGAAGATCCATATCTATCGTCCAAGATTTGTGTCTATGTCAAAATGACTTCCAAAATAAGTCTTTTGGGATTCTATAATAAGTTAGACCGGGCTTCCATAATAAGCCATTGGTTTCTATAATAACCGAACTGGGCTTCTATAATAAGCTTTCCTTAATAAACCCACGGGTTTCTACAATAAACCATCCTTATTTCTTTAATAAGCCATGTGAGTTTCTTTAATAAATCCACGAGTTTCTACAATAAACTGTATTTTCCCGACATCAAATAGCTTGTGTGGTACGCACGTACACCAATTTAATGGGGTACAAACACTCGGTAACAAACAATTGGTAGAAGATGCTTAGAAATATGTCAACCTGGTTACTTGAATTCGAAGTTGTTGTGTACAATGCTTATTTGCTTCCTCTCTTTCTGAATTTAGCTCGATAGTTTTACCGATGCTTGCCCCGTTTCTTGTTTAGCCTAAATGGTTATAATGTTCACGATCATATGACTTATACCGTAACTACTCTGTAAGAAAAGTGAAAATATGGACAGAAACACTATGCAAAAGAAAGAAAAAAAAAAGGTCGTACTTGACATCATGGCTAGTAGTCAATGACTAAATCTTTGAAAAACGTTAAACTTACCGTTTATATCCACGATTTATAAAGGCGGATACCAGTATTACTTGGGGTGATACCATTTCATATTGGACAAACAAGTGTTAACAAATCCTGACCGTCAGATTGTTTAATTGGTATAACCCTGCTAATAGTGGTATCCCCTTTATAGATCATGTTTATATCCCGTTGTTTGTCCCAATTCTCATTCGGTTGGGACGGCAACCTTCCAGAAAAGTCAGACCCATGCATTAAGTTAATCAGTTTATTCACCACATTCAATGACCATTTACTTCTAACGTTGAAAGCAAAGGTCATTGATTTCTCTACATAAACTGAACATTAATTTTTAAAATTTCAGCTTAATGCATGTACGTCATGGATTTCTCTGTATAAAACCTCGATGTCAAACACATTTCAATCTCGTAAACCTTTTTTAGTCTTCAAACATGAATACAATTTTGATCTTCTTCAGCTTAATGCTGCTAGTAAGTGCAAGTACTTGTCATGACTCAAAGGAGCCTACCTTCCCTGCAATTCTAGTCTTTGGTGATTCTACTGTTGATCCCGGAAATAACAACTTCATCCTGACAACATTCAAGAGCAACCACTATCCGTACGGTCGAGACTTTCCCAACGGCATTCCCACGGGAAGGTTTTCAAATGGAATGTTGGTTCCGGACATGTTAGCATCACTGTTTGGCATCAAAGAGTTTGTTCCGCCTTACTTGGACCCTAGTTTGTCTGATGATGATTTACGTACTGGCGTCAGTTTTGCGTCTGCTGGATCAGGTTTCGACGAATTAACAACCGCGTTGTCAGGGGTGATTCCAGTTGTGTTGGGGGAGGCTTACGAAATCCGAGCCGCTATGCGCAATACGAAACCTACACGAGCAATGAAACACAATGCGGAAATACACAAACTATGACGATATAGAAGCAATCACACAACACCGGCAATTACGTGGAAAAACCCCTCCAATGTGAAGGGTAAAAAACCACGGGCAAATCTTCCACTATAACAATAATGGGTTACACACAATTCTCCCAAATTTGGGGATAACAACAACCTCAAGGTGCCTATAGCACTTGGATATCAATTTGCCTAATTACACTCACCCCTAAGGATGGATCAACAATTCATTCATATATAATATGAGATTCACTATCAATTTGAGAATTAGAAGTGATTTGAGATACTTACTACTAGGGTTTGACAAACCCTAGATTTTTCCCCCTTTGAAGAGATGTGGAAATTGATCAATCAATTCTCCACCACAACAACCAAAAGATCCTTCAACAAGAACCCTTTCTTCTCCTCTTCAAGATGCTTCAATCTCACCAAAAATTGGTGGTTTAATCTCTCTACCTCACTCACTCTCTTTTCTTCTTCCTCTCTTTCTCTTTCTTCTTCAAAACAAGAAGAACAACCCGTGAGAATGAAAAACATTCTCCTGATGCCTTTTGTTAACAAAACACATTCACAAGGCATGTGTTAAGCTCATCCCTTAAAAAGTTAAGGGGATACCTCATTTGTTGGGCCATAAGGCAGTGACCCCAACAATCTCCCCCTCACGACTTATGGCAAGGTACCCGTCACCACCAAACCTGCCCTGCTGCAGAAATACACATGCTTGTATTTTGGTAGCGACTTTGTCATCATATCAGAACCGTTGTCATCTGTATGGATCTTCTCAATATACAAGACCTTCTCCTCGAGAACTTCTTGTATCCACTGATACCTAATATTGATGTGCTTGGACCTCGAGTGAAAACTCGAATTCTTGCTGAGATGGATGGCACTCTGGCTGTCACAGTAAACGATGAACCTCTGTTGCTTCATACCGAGTTCTCTAACAAACCTCTTCATCCATATCATCTCCTTGCAACTCTCTGTAGCTGCAATGTACTCTGCCTCTGTAGTAGACAATGCCACACATTTTTGTAACTTGGATTGCCAAGACACGGCTCCCCCTGCATAGGTAAATAAGTAACCCGATGTAGACTTGAGACTGTCTTGAGCACCTGCCAAATCTGAATCTGTGTAACCAACTAACTCTGGCTTGTCACCTCCATAGCACAAACACATATTAGAAGTACCCCTCAAATACCGTAGTATCCATTTCACTGCTTCCCAATGCTCCATAGCAGGATTTGATAGAAATCTGCTTACCACTCCAACTGCATGAGCTATATCCGGCCTTGTACACACCATTGCATACATCAAACTACCAACTGCGGACGCATAAGGAATTTTCTCCATCTTCCGTTTCTCAACATCATTCACAGGACATTGATCACGAGTTAACTTAAAATGGTTTGCAAGTGGACAACTTACCGGCTCAGCCTTGTCCATGTTGAATCTTTGCAACACCTTCTCAATGTAGCTTTCTTGTGATAACCACAGCTTCCTCGCTTTCCTATCACGAGTGATCTCCATGCCAAGAATACGCTTTGCTGCACCCAAGTCTTTCATAGCAAAAGACTTGCTCAGATCTGACTTCAACCTGTCAATCTTTTTCTTATCTTTGCCAACAATAAGCATGTCATCAACATATAGCAAAAGAGTAAGAAAATCACCATCAGCAAATTTTTGAATGAATACACAATGATCTGAAGCCGTCCTCTTGTACCCATGTTCCTTCATGAACGATTCAAACTTCTTGTACCATCTTCTTGGAGCTTGCTTCAAACCATAAAGACTCTTCTTTAGCTTGCACACCATGTGCTCTTTGCCTTTGACTTCAAAACCCTCGGGTTGTGCCATATACACATCTTCCTCCAACTCACCGTGAAGAAATGCTGTCTTGACATCTAGTTGTTCTATCTCAAGATCCAAACTAGCGGCTATTGCCAAGACAACCCGAATAGAAGAAAATCTCACCACCGGTGAGAAAATCTCGTCAAAGTCAACACCCTTTCTCTGCTCATAACCCTTCACAACTAAGCGTGCTTTGTACCTTGGTTGTGAGTTACCATCTTCAGTCTTGATTCTGTACACCCACTTGTTCTTCAGAATTTTCTGGTTCTCGGGCTTGTCAACCAAATCAAAAGTGTCATTCTCATCTAAAGAGCCAACCTCTTCTTTCATGGATTTCAACCACTTCTGACTTTCAGGAACACTAAGAGCTTCTTCATAAGACTCTGGTTCACCTGCATCTGTGAGCATCACATACTCATGTGGTGGATACTTTGTTGAAGGTAATCTGGTCCTGCTGGATCTTCTCAACTCAGCTTCTGGTTGTTGTTGTTGCTGCACTTCTTGCTCAACATCACCCACTGGAACATCTTCATGAGCTTCATCTTCATTGCCATTACCATCAACATCATCATCATGTTGTTCAAGAGTAGGAACAACTGGATTTGGATCCAAGGTCATATCATCTTGAAGCTTTGGCATCTCAATCTTCTCAAAGTCTTCAATTGTCTGGTCTTCAAGGAATACTGCATCCCTACTTCTGATAACCTTCTTCTCAACTGGATCCCAAAATCTGTAACCAAACTTCTCTGTTCCATAGCCTAGGAACACACACTGCTTTGCTTTGTCGTCAAGCTTTGATCTCTGATCTTTTGGGATATGAACAAATGACCTGCAACCAAACACTTTCAAGTGATCATAAGTAGGCTCTTTGTCTCTCCATACCTTTTCTGCTACTTCTCCATCTAGCGGTCTTGAAGGAGATCGATTGATCAAATACACAGCAGTATTCATTGCTTCACCCCAGAAATGCTTATGCAACTTGGAATGAGATAACATGCACCTTATTCTCTCAAGAATAGTGCGGTTCATCCTCTCTGCAACACCATTATGTTGTGGAGTCTTCGATACTGATTGTTCATGACGTATACCCATGCTCTTGCAATACACTTCAAGTGGCCCAATGTACTCTCCCCCGTTGTCAGAACGAAGGCACTTCAAGGTTCTACCTGTTTCTCTTTCCACCATGCTATGAAACATCTTGAACACAGGAACAACATCATCTTTGGTCTTGATTGCATATGACCAAACCTTCCTTGAAGCATCATCTATGAAAGTAACAAAATAAACAGCACCACCAAGTGTTTTGACCCTTAAAGGTCCACATACATCAGAATGAACAAGATCAATAATACCAGAATTGCGCTTGGGTAAAGCTTTATGAAAAGAGACTCTAGTTTGTTTACCAACTAAACAATGAGTACACTTACCCAATTGCATACCTTTGGCATTTGGCAAAACTTGTCTTTTGGTGAGGATTTGAATTCCCTTCTCACTAAGATGACCAAGTCTTCTATGCCACAGCTCGGAGATTGAATCTTTGTCAACAGCATTCAACTCACCTTTCAACACCTTCACTTGTGTCTTGTACAATGTGCCACACTTCTTGCCTCTTGCAATAACCATGGAGCCCTTGCTTAGCTTCCATTTGCCATCACCCAAGTGATTGTTGTACCCTTCATCATCTAACACTCCTGGTGACATTAGATTCAAACGAAGATCTGGTACATGTCGCACATTTCTGAGAACCAACGTACAGCCAACACTGGTCTCAACCTTCACATCACCCATTCCTACAATTTTCGCAACACCACTGTTGCCCATTCTGACTGACCCAAAGTCACCAGCCTTGTAGGAGGTAAATACATCTTCATGAGGAGTAGCATGATAAGATGCACCTGAATCAACTATCCATTCTGAATCAGAACCTGCAAAACTAACACAAACATCATTATAATCTGAGAATACAATGATATCATCATTTGTCACAGTAGCTGCAACACCATTGTCTTGGTTATCATTTCCTTTCCCCTTCTTGTGTTCTTGCTTCGGCTTCCTGCATTCATTTGAATAATGACCTCTCGTATGACAGTTCCAACATTCAACTTCCTTTCTGGACTTTGATTTACCCCTTGACTTGCTACGGCCAACTTGTCTTCTGTCTTTTCTTCTACCCCGATTTTCTGTCACAAGAGCTTCTGAATGAGATGAGTCTAATGACCTTCTTCTAACTTCTTCACTCAGCAAACTGCTAGTTGCAACAGTCATGTTCAACTTCTTGTCTGGAGCAGAATAACTGAGACAATTCCTCAATGGCTCCCAACTGTCTGGTAAAGTATTTAGCAACAAATAAGCTTGAACCTCTTCAGGAATTTTGAGGTCCATAGATGTAAGCTGATTCATGATACCCTTCATTTCATTTAAATGTTGCGCCATTGAACTCCCTTCCTTGTAACACAGCTTTCCAAGCTTTTTGAATAGAAGAGCTTTTTCACAAGGAGACTGCTGATCATATATCTCCTCTAACTTGGTCCACAAAGGATATGCTAGTGTCTCACTAGCCACATGATGAAAAATGCTATCATCAATCCACTGACGAATATAACCAACTGCTTTTCGATTAGTAACCTTCCAATCTTCTGCACTTGTCGCCTCAGGCCTTACTCCCTTGCTCTCTATTGGACCATAGAGATCTTTACAATATAACCAGTCTTCCATCTTCGCCTTCCATATGACAAAGTTCTCACCGGTCAAATTGACCATTCTATTACTAGTGCTAGCTTCCGCCATTGCACAGGATTAGCTCAACCCAAAAGCTCTGATACCACTTGTTGGGGGGAGGCTTACGAAATCCGAGCCGCTATGCGCAATACGAAACCTACACGAGCAATGAAACACAATGCGGAAATACACAAACTATGACGATATAGAAGCAATCACACAACACCGGCAATTACGTGGAAAAACCCCTCCAATGTGAAGGGTAAAAAACCACGGGCAAATCTTCCACTATAACAATAATGGGTTACACACAATTCTCCCAAATTTGGGGATAACAACAACCTCAAGGTGCCTATAGCACTTGGATATCAATTTGCCTAATTACACTCACCCCTAAGGATGGATCAACAATTCATTCATATATAATATGAGATTCACTATCAATTTGAGAATTAGAAGTGATTTGAGATACTTACTACTAGGGTTTGACAAACCCTAGATTTTTCCCCCTTTGAAGAGATGTGGAAATTGATCAATCAATTCTCCACCACAACAACCAAAAGATCCTTCAACAAGAACCCTTTCTTCTCCTCTTCAAGATGCTTCAATCTCACCAAAAATTGGTGGTTTAATCTCTCTACCTCACTCACTCTCTTTTCTTCTTCCTCTCTTTCTCTTTCTTCTTCAAAACAAGAAGAACAACCCGTGAGAATGAAAAACATTCTCCTGATGCCTTTTGTTAACAAAACACATTCACAAGGCATGTGTTAAGCTCATCCCTTAAAAACTTAAGGGGATACCTCATTTGTTGGGCCATAAGGCAGTGACCCCAACAAGGAGAATAATAATCTCATGTTGTGTGAAAAATAACAACAAACAAAGTTCTAAACCATTTCCAAGAATTTCAGATAATTTGCTCTGTATATATTTTGTCGGATACGAATAAGAAAATTATCTTTTGAGGAAGAAGAAGATCAAAATATCACGTGTCGGTATTTTAGGTAAAGCTTCTCTTAAATATAGCCCATGCTTTTATTAACTATAGCCTAAAAAGTTTAAGTTAAAACAAAAAGACAAAATTACCAAACAACTCTTAATTTTATTTAACTAAGAATCCTACTTCTTCCCCCAAAATCAAAATATAAACCCTAACTTTTTCTTTGTAGATCCAAACTAAATTATTCTCCAGTTTGATATCAATTGATCTTATTATTCTTACAGATTTCCAAACTTTAACTTATATTTTTCCCTCAAAACACACTAAACCCAATTTTTCACACTTTCTCTAAAATGAGATTACTTCTCCTAAATCATGATTACAGCAATATCGGTATATCGATCAAGGTTATATATTCTAAATGTTCCTTTAAGAAATCTCCACAACAATATCAATAAAAAATAGAAATCAAATCAAGTTTTGATTCTTTTCCTAAAATCAATTTTTTAAAACTCCATAAGCATTGTTATTTTATAAAAACTCTAAGATGATTTTTTTTCCTCAATCACGATTATTTATTATATTCATCTAAGTACCCTTAAAAATCATTAATTATGTCATAGATCTAACGTAAATTGTATTACAAAAATTATATGATTAACTTTTATTTTTTTGATTTAGGGATTTGATAATTTATTTTGGGCTATATAAAAAAAGTTTGTATGATTTTATGGGTTATGTTAATAATCTTAAGAACCTGTTTGGTTTGATTAATGACTTATTTTATGTGGGCTATGGTTAATAAAAGCATGGGCTTTTTTTAAGAGAAGCCTTAGGTAAAAGGGGATATTAGTTACCGCTTGAGTTGGCTTTGAGCGAGTCCAACTTTGTGCACCCCTCCAAAACCGGGGTGCACATTCCGGCTTTCTGTATTGGGTGGTCTTTGTATAACAAAACCACTATTAGTATTTCTTCCGCATTTTAATCTCCACTTCCCTATAAGAACGCGTTCTCTCTTTTCTGTTTTTTTTTCCTTTTTAATATTCCTTTGTCTCTCTTCCAGTTCTTCGTTTAGTTTCTGCTACTTCATTAGCATGGCCTTAAGCCAATAATGAATGGAACAAATTTGATGTCAATTTTTCCACAAAAGGAAATAAACTCGGTGATCATATCCATGTTCTTTGCAAAGTGATTTTTATTGAAGATACATGTTTCATCGATCACACAATCTCATAATTTACATCATCTCAATATAAAACTTACTTCCAAATTTCAATATGCAATCCAAAGAGAGAAAACCTCGTTGAACCTAGAAAAGGGTTTGGTGCTTGGAGAACCAAATTACTATTTTGATCTTAATTTTCTAATCCTTAATCAGAATATTAAAGAACTCAACTATCTGGGTAATATTCTTATTTGATCAACTTTATTCCTTATCACTTATTAAGAGAAATGGAACGAATGTCTTTTTAATTTAAGATCATATTGATGACACTTTGTTATTGTATTCAAAACTACAAATCTGTTTTTCTTTCACATTTAAAGATTTAAGGAAACAAAAATGAACACGGAAGAAAATAGCTAGCGAAAATGGCCAATTTTACAGCCGAAGAGAAAAAAACGAAAACACACTATAACAATCATCCCTTGAATTAAAGATCGAAGAACAATATCCATTAGAGTTTCGGTTTGGAACATTAGAGTTTCAGAGATTCAAACTCTGTGTGTGACACTGGACAATTAAAAAAAGTAAAATCAAAAAGCAAGAGGAAAATAGAACGGAGAGAGAACTTGTCCTCGTTTGGTGGAGTGAATATAGAATATTCACACTGGTTTTCTTCCAAAAAAATCTCCAATAAGGAGAGCTGGAATGTGCACCCCGGTTTTGGAGGGATGCACAAAGTTGGACTCGCTTTGAGCCGAGCCATTTAGAAATTTTGTAGTTTAAAATTAGTAATTAAGTCCGTTAGATTAATTGATAATCTACGTTTTAGATGAAACGTGGTAATTTTAAGTTACAATAACCGGCCCGAGTGAAAATATGGACACAAACACTATGCTAAAGAAAGAAATAAAACGGTCGTACTCTTTGAAAAACGGTAAACTTACCGTTTATATTCACGATTTATAAAGGAGGATATCAGTATTACTTGGAGGTGATACCATTCCATATAGGACAAACAAGTGTTAATAGATCCTGATCGTCGGATCGCTTAATTCTCATAGTGGTATCCCCTCTATAAATCATGTTTATATGCTGTTGTTTGCCCCAATTCTCATACGGTTGGGACCGCAACCTTCCTGAAAACTCAGACCCATCAGTTTCTTCACCACATTCAATGACCATTTACTTCTAACGTTGAAAGCAAAGGTCATTGATTTCTCTACATAAACTGAACATTAATTGTAAAAATTTCAGCTTAATGCATTTACGTCATGGATTTCTCTGTATAAAACCTCAATGTCAAACGCATTTCAATCTCGTAAACCTTTTTTAGTCTTCAAACATGAACACAATTTTGATCTTCTTCAGCTTAATGCTGCTAGTAAGTGCAAGTACTTGTCATGACTCAAAGGAGCCTACCTTCCCTGCAATTCTAGTCTTTGGTGATTCGACTGTTGATCCCGGAAATAACAACTTCATCATGACAACATTCAGGAGCAACCACTATCCATACGGTCGAGACTTTCCCAACGGCACTCCCACGGGAAGGTTTTCAAATGGAATGTTGGTTCCGGACATGTTAGCATCACTGTTTGGCATCAAAGAGTTTGTTCCACCTTACTTGGACCCTAGTTTGTCTGATGATGATTTACGTACTGGCGTCAGTTTTGCGTCTGCTGGATCAGGTTTCGACGAATTAACAACCGCGTTGTCAGGGGTGATTCCAGTTGCGGTGCAAGTGACATATTTTAAGGAGTATATAGAGAGACTCAAAATGGCGGTAGGAGAAGAAGAGGCTAACAAAATAATCAGTGGTGCATTTGTTATGATTTCTGCAGGGTCTAATGACATTATTTTCAATTTTTTCGATACAAATGCTAGACGGATTCAGTTTAACATCACTGGGTATCATGATTTTCTCTTAGAGAAACAAACAAGTTTAGTTAAGGTAATAATTCATTCGATCTAATTTTGAGATTAGTAGCTTTACAGATTCTGTCAGATAAGAAAACTTCATTTGTTTTTTTTATTGGCAACGTTTGTATTTCTGTAGCAACTCTATGATCTTGGATGTCGTACATTTTCGTTATTTGGCTTGGGTCCACTGGGATGTGTACCAATCCAAATAACTGCAAAAGGTTCGGAGGATAGAAAATGCCTGGAAAATGAGAATGCAGAAACTCAAATGTACAATGCAAAACTCCAGAACTTGACCGGGAAACTCCCAGAACTGCTTCCTGGTAGCAACATTTCATATCTAAATACTTACGATGCAGTGTTAGATATGGTCAAGAATCCACAAAAATACGGTATGTTTCAACCCACATGTTTTTGCTTTGCCGTTTCTTTTTTTCTCAAGGTCTGGATGGAAGTGAATTTTCTTTTGGGGTTGTGCCAGGTTTTGTAGAAACAAATAGAGGATGTTGTGGAACTGGTTTTCTGGAAATGGGACCTTTCTGTAATGCTTTTACTCCGGTTTGTTCAAACCCTTCCGAGTATTTGTTCTGGGACGGCATACATCCAACTGAAGCAACTTATAGATTGGCTGCCAATATTATTCACAATCAGCTAACCACGTCCAAATAAAGAAGCGGTAAACGGTGCTTGTACTGCTGTCAGAAAGTTCTCACTGATTGTTTACTGCAGTTTAAAGGGTTTACAAGTGAAAGATCATCAGTTAACAGCATTTACGTAGCTTTAGCAACATTGTCTTTAAAATAATGTAGCTTAACATAGTGACAAGCTTTTAGATCATTTGGATATGTGATTGTCACGACATTTCCTTGTTTTACATTCGGTTTTCATTTCTGTGCCGGATTTTTTTATTTACTATTTCTACGTCGAAATTTTAGATCCATAATTCATGAGATTTTTCACTCAATTCCTCCTATCCCACATACAACAAGATTTATGAAACCTTAAAAGTAAGGAACTGAAACTGTTGCAATATGTAGAAAATTTGATATCAAAGACTTAATAAAAGAACACAGGACTAAAACTCAATCAAGCTTCAACAAGCTTCTCTTAATTGATGTAATTCAAACTCACGGCTTAATAGCCTATTTATATGTTTACAAACTTGACTCTCAACCAATAAACACTTTCCTAACTTAATCAAACTCTTAACAAGAAACTTCTAGACAATTCTCACGTAAACAAACTCTTAAAACACGTAATACTTGCAACTCAAGTAAACTTCCATAAACCGAACCATGGATCAACAACTCTTGTTGATCCATTCACTTCATGTCAACCATACCAGTTGACCCGACCATATTGGATCAACTCTCATAGTTGATCCATACTTCTTTCTTCATAATGGATCAACAACCAATGTTGATCCCTTCTGTTGTCTTCATACTATCTTGGTTTATTCTTCAACATCCTCCCTTAAACCAAGATACTCTTTGCCAATCATACCAAGCTTTCCACGCAAGTAAATGAAAGTGTTGGACTTCAAAGCCTTGGTGAAAATATCTGCAACTTGTTCTTTGCTTTCAACAAACTCCACATCAACCTCCTTGTTATTGACTAGTTCTCTAATGTAATGATACTTAATATCAATGTGTTTACTTCTCCCATGAAACACAGGATTCTTAATGAGTGAAATTGTGGACTTGTTATCACAGACTATTGTTGTTGGTGTCTTCTGTTCTTGAAACAAAGACTTCAGCATCATTCTTAACCATACAGCTTGTGTAGCACAGTTTCTAGCAGCTATATATTCAGCTTCTGTTGTAGACAATGCAATAACTTGTTGCTTCTAAGATGACCAAGAGAAAAAACTAGTTCCCAACTGAAATCCATAACCTGATGTACTCTTTCTTCCTTTTGTATCTCCAGCCCAATCACTATCTGTGAAACCAACCAACTTTGGATCTTCAAAGATAGTATAAAATATTCCCATACTTGTTGTTCCTTTTACATACCTCAGAATGCATTTTGCAGCCTATAAATGTGATTGTCAAGGAGCTTCCATGAACCTATTAACCATACCAACTGCATACTTGATGTCAGGTCTTGTAGCAGTTAAATATCATAAACATCCAACAAGACCTTTAAAATTTGTTGAATTCACAAGCTCTCCTGATTCATCTTTTGTCAACTTCAACCTTTCTTCTACTGGTGTTAAGATTGGATTGCAATTATCCATCTTGAAACGCTTCAAAATTCCTTCAACATTTGTCAACTTAAACCGTTGTTGATTAATAAAGGTCAACAATGAATGTTAAGATTGGATTGCAATTATCCATCTTTTGTCAACTTCAACCTTTGTTGATTAATAAAAATTCCTCTTTCAGTTTGATGTACTTTAATACCAAGAAAGTATGACATTAAACAAAGATCTGTCATATCAAACTCCTTCACCATATCCTCCCTGAATTCATTGATCATCTCAGTACTATTTTCAGTAAATATGAGATCATCCACATACAGACATACTATGATATGATTTCCAAGACCATCATCTTTCAAATACAAAGTATGCTCATGTGGACATCTTGTAAAACCCTTCTTGAGAAAATAAGAATCTATTCTTGTATACCAAGCTCTTGGAGCTTGTTTCAAACCATACAGAGATTTGTTTAGCTTGTATACTTCATTCTCCTTCCACTACATAATGTAGCCAGTTGGTTTCTCTACATAAACTTCTTCTTCCAATACTCCATTCAAGAATGCTGACTTCACATCCATCTGAAATATCTTCCTTTCTTTTGTGCAGCTAAAGCAAAGATCATCCTTACTGTATCAAGTCTTGCAACTGGTGCAAACACTTCTGAGTAATCTACTCCTCTTCTTTGTCTATATCCCTTAGCAACTAGCCTTGATTTCTTTCTCTCTATTTCTCCATTTGCCTTATACTTTTTTTTATAAACCCACTTAACACTAATGGGTTTCTTTCCTGGTGGAAGTTCTGTTAATTCCCATGTGTCATTCTTCTCAATTGACTTCAGTTCTTCATTTATGGATTGAATCCAACCTTATTCTTTGGAAGCTTCTTCATAAGCTACAGGATCACAATCTCCAAACAATGCAAAGTTTACCACATCATCATCATCTTCATCATATCTTGTTAAAACATAATCTTTCAACCTAGGAGGTATGATATATTTTTTTCTTGGTCTAGTATTTTCTTGTTGTGTTACTACTTCATTTCTTGCTTCTTCTTGTTGTTCTTCCACATTGTCTTGAGCTTGCACTTCTTCCTCAGCTTCAATTTGAATTGTTCTGACAGCAGCAGGTGGATTAACATTCCTAGTTGATCCAATATTATGTGGATCAGCATTCATTGTTGATGCATTGTTATGTGGGTCAACACTGATTGTTGATCCATTACTCCAATTCCATTGTGAATCTTCATCAAAGATCACATCTCTACTTGTAAATACTTTTCCATCTTCTGGGTTGTATAATTTATATCCTTTGGTTACTGAACTTTAACCAACAAGAATGCACTTCTCACTTTTGTCATCCAACTTCTTTCTTAGTTCTTTGGGTACATGTGCATATGCAATACAACAAAAAATTCTCAGATGTCTTACACTTGGTATTACACCTCTCCAGGCTTCTTCACCTGTTATGTTGTTCAAACTATTTGTAGGACATCTGTTGAGTAAATACACAGCTGTGTCAACTGCATAACCCCAAAAAAAATTTGGTAAATCTTTTGTTCTTCTTATTGTTCTTTCCATCTCCATTATGGTTCTATTCTTCCTCTCTGCAACTCCATTTTGTTGTGGTGTATATCTTTCAGTTAATTGATATTGAATGCCATGCTCTTCCATAAACTTGTCAACAACAGTATATTCTTTGCCTCTATCAGTTCTCAAAATCTTGATATTCTTACCAATTTGTTTCTCAGCATAAGCTTTGAAACTTCTAAAAGCATGAAAAGCATCACTCTTTTGTTTAAGCAAATATACCCATGCTTTCCTACTATAATAATCAATAAAAGTTATGAAATAGTTATTACCTCCATGTGATGTAACTTCTATAGGGCCTGATGGTATTTATCAATGATGTTGTAGTAGTAAAAGTTTCGTGAGACTTGTGAAAGCAAAGAATTTTAGATTTAATAAAATTAAGATAAGATAAAAATATCTATACAAAATTGTCACGTGATGAAGAGTTTTCTGGGACTCAGGATTCGGCCAAACTCATAACAAAAGGTTCAAATATTAATTCTTTTAACAATATATCGCTCAACAAATAAAAACATGGACTCTTATTTTTGCCAAGGTAGATTCTCAAAATATCAATTGTAAATCTTAAGCATGGGACATCAAAACAATTAAGCAAGCATGACCCATCAAATGAAATGACAACTGATTAATCAAAATCATAATTCAATTTTAATTAGTGCAAAAGAGTCATAAAAATAATTAATTAAAATTACCCACGCATATATTCGGATTCCTCCATCGTCCTAGTGTTGGGTTTTATCTCTGCATGGTGAAAACACACTCAAAGGAATTTTTCATTGCTCAAAAAGGTGTTTTATTGGAGAAATTAATAAAAAACTGACTTTGCAACGGTGAAAGGGTGTTACAACTCGTTGTTACAAGCAGTGTTACAAGAGAACAATAAAAATAAAGCGTCCCTATATCTATACGACCCCCGTTTGGTTGTCGTTATCACTGTTGATAAACGACTGTCTTAGAGGGTCTTTTCTTCACGTTCTTCCTCATGCAGCAACTGAAAAGAATTTTGTAACTCGAGTTTCTGTGATGTGTTTCTTCCCCTAACTCTCCATAACTCTCTCTTGACCCCAAGAACTTCTTTTATACTCGATAGGAGCTCAAAAGATCTCGAGTTAATGCCAAAAATATTCTCTTTACTCCGTGTGATATTATTTCCTTTTGAATCTCTATATTTGATGTTCACGCATCTTCTCCATCTCGGCACATGTTATTCTGTGGATTACACCTCCAAACACGCTTAGTTCTCTTCACAGGTTGAGTCAAACTAACTGAATTCACACGCCAACTTCACATGCCAACTGCTCAAAATTTCGAGAATATCTCTCGTGACACTATCTCCCTGTTTGGTTTCATATCCGCGTAACTTCCTACTTTTTCGAACCTAAATTGATTACCAACCCTGTTTAATGGCATCAGGATAATCCCAATCTGTTTCATTGTCAAACTCCGATAATAACTCGCTGAAATTTCTCCCAGGAAAGTACGCAGGAAAGGAAGAATAATTCCCGCCAAAACTGTTTTTCAAACCGTGAAGAAGAGATGCCCCTTCGCATAGTCTGGGGTGCGAATAGCAAGTTGTAGTAAATAGTAAAGAGGGTGCCCCTTATAAATTGAGGTACCCCTTATCCAAAGCAGGGGTCCGTTTAGTAAATGTCCTCCGGGGTACAAAATCAACTTTTCGAGCCAAATTTTCCACACATGTTTATTTCTCCAAAAACACCTACACAAACACAAAAACACCAAAATTAGTACAAAATCGAGTGCCAACAATACGAAACATTGAGGACAAATTAGACACATAAATGCGTCTATCAAATACCCCCAAACTTATTATTTGCTAGTCCCGAGCAAATCTAATCTAGAAAATAAAATGACTACACTTAGCACGTGCAGCAAGCCGTTAAACCGCTAGGTGGCCCTAGTGGCGGAGTGTTGTCTCCGGAGGGTTTACCAGAGGTGTACCCACAAAACCTGTACTTCTAATTGGTCACAAGTATCCAAAGAGCTATGAGGACATACAAATTCTCAACCTATCTCCAAGTGACTAGAATGCCAAAGAAATTAAAGGTGCCAGCTCTAAGCTGACTGAAGCAAAGGGGAGACACATCCGCAACACTGCTAGATAAAGAGATATCCGCTACACAGCTAGATAAACATTGTAAGATGCGTCCGCTGATTTACAGCTGGATCAGATTAGCAGAGATAAAAAGATGAGAGGGACATCTGCTACACAGCTGGACTAATTACGTGTGATAAGTTAAACCAGTGCTAGAAATATCTTGTGCCAGATTGAAAGCGGACTAACAAAGCAACCAAATGTATCTTTCTTCGACTCTCTCGTAGTGCTCAGTAGAAACAACGTCTTCTTCGGTCTTCAACTGTTGATGATAAATTCTTGAACCTTGTAGAACCTTGACAATTAATTCTTTTCTTCGATTTCTCACTTGAAATTTCCTTATAGATTTCTATTTTCCTATGGCCTTATTGAACAAAATTTAAACTTCTTTCTTTCATTTTTTCATATTTTTTTTTTGTAGAGTAATAACAAGACAAAAATTTACATGGCCATCACAGAAGGAATTTTTTCTTAGTATCATGAACTTCAACAACTTATATCATTTGCTCTTATAACTTCTTGTAACTAAGTCTTCAACTTTGATTTTTTTGAATTATTCTTTTCTATTGTTGTTTCTAAACCTTAAACGTCTTCAACTTTCTTCATAGATTTTGATGTCGCTCCGCTTGTTGATGATGAAAAGTTTCTACTAAGAGAGAGTTGTAATCCAGTAGCTCAGACTACATTGAGAGGTTGCTTTGTCTTTCTGGCATTTCCTTACCTACTTGCCTTCCCATCATGGATGGTTAGGTCCATCACGGTTACCCTCTAAAAGGAACAAGTTCTCTCCTAAATTTCAAGGATCTCAATTTCTTTTTCTCTAATGTCTCAATAGGTTGTTATCCTTAGCATACCAATTTCTATCTTTTCGGTGAGAAACAGTATGTAAACTTAGCTAACCGGATACCAAGTGACGCTAGAAGTTTCAAAAGTGCAACTAAAAAGTTTTTCTCATACCCCCAAACTTAAATCTAACATTGTCCTCAATGTTCTAAAGATGAAATTAAAAGCATGAACAAGGAGAAAATGTTACCACTTGAAGAAAAGAGTTAGGAAAGATATTACCATGTTGCAAGAATATTTGGTTACCTCCCAAGAAGTGCTAAGTTTAAAGTCTTCAGCCAGACATTGGAAGAGATTAGTCACCTCGAAGAATCGTAAAGCAGTAGTTGGAATAACTGTGGGTCATCTGGATCAAAAAGTGTTACCCAGAAGAAGAGGAGACTACAACAGACCAGGATGATATCCAACACACCCTTATCTATTTTTTTGTTTAAGACAACTACATCTAGTTGTGGTTCCGGTTCAGGATCTATAAAAGGGTCAAGATAGAAAGCTTTCATCGGCTGGATTTCCTCAAAGGAAGGATCCTGAAGATCAGGTTCTAGACTCTGGAAATACTCAATTAAGAACTTAGAAGCACATAACAATAACCGGAATAACTGGGGATCCTCTAAGTCAATCTGACTTGACTCACACAGTTGACCACAGTAGTGGTCATTCTTAAGCAAATGTGCCGACCCTAATTTTCTAAAGTAATTAGGTTTAGTTTCAAAACTTAATAACTGACACATCTGAAATTCATATGTTCCCACAATTGGAATGAAGGTTTTTGGTGGGAAAACAAAGTCAATCGTGGTATCATAGCCTGGGTCAACCACATCAACCATAGGATGGGTTTCTAACAACTGAACTTCTTTATGGACACAACTAGGTTCAGGAAAAAGTGTATGAAGATAGTCTTTTAAAATGGTTGAGGCACAAATGTCAAGTCCCAAGTTAGGGACCTTTCTAAGAGTTAAAGCACATGGAGGATAATCACCCCCAAACTTAGAGTTTTCAGGGTCTCTAGAAATACTAGTCACAACTTCCCTAATTTCTAGGTCATCAGTTTCCTGGAAATGGTCAATTGATTTTTCTAAGTCAGGTTCATCCTCACTCATCTCTACGAGTTTATCGTCTTCTAAGATTAGCGTTTTTAAATCGCTAGATTCTAAAACAGTATTCTCGGGGTAAAATCTTTCCTCTAAACCATCATCGCAATCATATAAAGGATTATCAAAGAAAGTTTCTAGTAACGGCTCATTAACTAAGGTGTTGATCATAGTTACTTCCTCTGATTCACTTATAGGCACGTCAAATAAAGGATTATCCAACACACTGCAGGCTAAAGGATCATCTAAAACGGTGGTATCTCTAATCAAATCCTCATCCTTTTTAATAGGTGAATAATTATTAAAATTATTTGGATTTGTACTAGAAACAACACTATCATTATAAAGCTCAATCGGGGTAACAAAATCCTGATCACTATGCCTACATATTTCATGTTCTTCATCAATACTATCCTCATCATAATCATCTTTATAGTAACATGAAAAAGATTTAACCTCATCAAAACAAGTAGTGTTACCAATTCTAACCTCGTCATCTTGATTATGTGAATAAAAACTATCTTTATTTTCAAGGGTGGTATTGGGAACACTATACTGGAAATTAAGACTATCCTGAGCATGTTTTTACACAATCCTATTTGTACTCTCAGTAAATTGCTCGAGGGACTCTTCTAGAGACATCTTAGTTGACTGCTCTACGGACTCTTCTTGGGGAAGAATATTATAAGTCTCTTTCATAAATAAGTGAAACTTCCGTGTTGACTCATTGAAACTCTTGAGAGACTCTTTTAGAGAAATAGAAGGATTGTTTTGCTCGTATAACCTGTGGGTATGTGGATAGTAATTGGGATCACAATGGTATGGACCATAACCTTCAAAAGTTTCGCGTTCCCAATCACTATTCATGCTATGGTCATAAAAAGGATAATGTCCAATCCGCTCAGTCGGATACTCATTGTTTTGGCTATTAAAATACCAGTTTGACATCCTAACTGCAAGGGAATTCTACACAAACACAAACAAGGCTGACTTGACCACAAAAAACCTACTGAATTCTAGCAAACAAAAAGCATGATTGCTCCACTTAGATTGTTTTCTAGACCAGCTTCTAATCATTCGAAAGGGAATTCGTTACAATCTGAGCAAACCTCTCTGGAATCAATCCGAGTCAAAGTAAGTTGAATATAGGCGAGGGAAGCTGCATGGAGCTTTGATACCCAAGGCTTCACTGCATTACAAGGAGGCGCAGTCACGCATTCAACTTTCAGAAACCATCATGAACTTAAAAGCATGCTCAAAAGAGTAACCAATTCCTATTAAGCTCTTTACCCTATCGGTCTCGTTCTATTCCAAATTTTAAGGATTAGGTTCGCGTTAAGTATCGTTTTCCTAAGGCGGGCAAGAAGATAACGGTGATGAAATCCGAACCCTTATCTTGTATGGCCAGTCCTTTCCATTTACTAGGAAATTAAAGCAGCCTTTTTCAGTTCCTCGACATATATGCAAACGAAATCATCCAGTAAACCCGCTGACAGGGGATTCGCGGGTGTTTAGAATTCTTACCTCCCGTTCCATACGGGGGATGAACCGTTGAAGTCGACTCGGGCCACGACTCCTATGTCATGTACGAACCTGAGGGGCCGAGGTGATATCGTAATCACCGTCCTTCCCTGTGCAGTTTATATTTAAAACTACCCGTCCGTAGGGTTTTAAAAAAATAATAATAATAATGTCCAAATGTCCAAGTCCAAAGTCCAAAAAGTAAAGTGCAAAAATAATAAATAAAAAGAAAATTACAAAAATAGAGGAATCCTAATACAATCTAAAAAAATAAAACTTTCTTTTTTTTTCTCTCTCTTTTTTTTTATAATAAAAAAAATCTTCTTCTTTCGCTCTTTTCACTTTGCCTTTTACTCTAAGTGTTTTAAGTATTCACCAAAAGCTTTGGAAAATTTTCTTTTTGCTCCGGGTTCCAAAATCTGTAATGCAAAGACAAAAAAAACCCAAAAACGTAAAGAAGAAAAAATAAAATAAAAACAAATAAAAATCTAAAAACTCTAGCCTAAAGACAAGTCCGTGTCGACGGCGCCAAAAATTGATGGTATTTATCAATGATGTTGTAGTAGTAAAAGGTTCGTGAGATTTGTGAAAGCAATGAATTTTAGATTTAATAAAACTAAGATAAGATAAAAATATCTATACAAAATTGTCACGTGATGAAGAGTTTTCTGGGACTCAGGATTTGGCCAAACTCATAACAAAAGGTTCAAATATTAATTCTTTTAACAATTATCGCTCAACAAATAAAAACATGGACTCTTATTTTTTCCAAGGTAGATTCTCAAAATATCAATTGTAAATCTTAAGAATGGGACATCAAAACAATTAAGCAAGCATGACCCATCAAATGAAATGACAACTGATTAATCAAAATCATAATTCAATTTTAATTAGTGCAAAAAAGTCATAAAAAGAATTAATTAAAATTACCCACGTGTAGATTCGGCTTCCTCCATCGTCCCAGTGTTGGGGTTTAGCTCCGCATGGTGAAAACACACTCAAAGGAATTTTTCATTGCTCAAAAAGGAGTTTTATTGGAGAACCGACATTGCAACGGTGAAAGGGTGTTACAACTCGCTTTTAGAAGCAGTATTACAAGAGAACGATAAAAATAAAGCGTCGATGTATCTATACGACCCTCGTTTGGCTGTCGTTATCACTGTTGATAAACGACTGTCTTGGAGGGTCTGTTCTTCACGTTCTTCCTCATGCAGCAGCTGAAAAGAATTTTGTAACTCGAGTTTCTGTGATGTGTTTATTCCCCTAACTATCCATAACTCTCTCTGGACCCCAATAACTTCTTTTATACTCCACAGGAGCTCAAAAGATCTCGAGTTAATGCCCAAAATATTCTCTTTACTCCCTGTGATATTATTTCCTTTTGAATCTCTTTATTTGATGCTCACGCATCTTCTGCATCTCGGCACACGTTATTCTGTGGATTACACCTCCAAACACGCTTAGTTCTCTTCACAGGTTGAGTCAAACTCACTGAATTCACACGCCAACTGCTAAAAATTTCGAGAATATCTCTCGTGACACTATCTCCCTGTTTGGTTTCATCTCCGCGTAACTTCCTACTTTTTCGAACCTAAATTGATTACCAACCCTGTTTAACGGCATCAGGATAATCCCAATCCGTTTCATTGTCAAACTCCGATAATAACTCGCTGAAATTTCTCCCAGGAAAGTACGCATGAAAGGAAGAATAATTCCCGCCAAAACTGTTTTTCAAACCGTGAAGAAGAGATGCCCCTTAGCATAATCTGGGGTGCGAATAGCAAGTTGTAGTAAATAGTAAAGAGGGTGACCCTTATAAATTGAGGTACCCCTTATCCAAAGAAGGGGTCCGTTTAGTAAATGTCCTCCGGGGTACAAAATCAACTTTTCGAGCCAAATTTTCCACACATGTTTATTTCTCCAAAAACACCTACACAAACACAAAAACACCAAAATTAGTACAAAATCGAGTGCCAACAATACGAAACATTGAGGACAAATTAGACACATAAATGCATCTATCAGGGCCACACAAGTCACTATGAATAATCTCCAACTGTTGCTCATCTCTTCTAGCTTTGTTAACTGGAAATTGATCTTTGTGATGCTTTCCAAAGATGCAATTTTCACATCTTGATTCTGGTACTTCAATAATGGGTAAACCTGACACCATCTCCTTCTTAGCTAAAACATGTAAACTGTTAAATTTCACATGCCCCATTCTTTTATGCCACAACCAAGAATAATTATTCATACAGGTACTGTAACAAGTTTCCTTCTGATGTTGAATATTCAAAGGAAATAACCTGTTCTTTGTCATCTGAACTTTAGCTATCAGCCTTCTTCTACTATCTCTAATGAAGCACAAACCACTATAAATATTCATAGAGTATCCTCTTTCAGACAACTGATCCATTCTCAACAAATTTTGATGTAAACCAGGAACATAAAATACATCCATGATGTATGCTGTAGAACCATTCTTGAGAAAAATTCCAATTTTTCCTTTTCCCATAACTGGAATTATAGAACTGTTGCCAAACTTCATTATTGATCTGACAGACTCATCATGTTTATCAAACAAATATTTTCTTCCACACATATGGTTACTTCAACCTGTATCTAAATACCACTTCAGTTGTTTTTGTTCTTCTGTCGTATGACATGCTAGAAGCATGTTTTCAGTCTTCTGCTCTTCTACTTCTATTTCTTGACTTTCAACAATATTAGCCTTGAAATTTGCGTTGTGAACATTCAGTAGCAATATGTCCAAAGTCTCCACAATTATAACACAGTATTTTTGATCTATCAAATGGCTTTCTATAACTCCCATTATTTGATCTTCCTCCATTATTATATCCTCTTTGAAAACCTCCAGCATTAGGTTTTCCTTGATTGTTTCTCCAGCTAACTTGACTTTGAAGAGCTTCTTCAACTTGTTTTGCAGCAACTGTTTTCTCCAACAACCTTTGTTAATGTAGTTACAGGATTTCCCACAACACACCCTTGTCAAGAATCTATGAAAACTAAGTCATAATTTTGATGAACAACAACACTTTTTATTAATTCACTTTCAGGAAGATTTACAGGAAATATTAAAACTCAGAAGTACAACTTTCTTTCTGGAGTTTCTCTCTCCTCAAAATTCTCTCAACTCTCAAAAAATACATCATCCTTTTCTGGATATATCGTGCCCTTTATATAGGGATTTACATAATGGATGTCATCTAAGTTTTCCTCCTATTTCGGATCTATTCTGCGATCTTATCGCGATCGTTATAATATTTCTCTATCGCAAGTATGATGACCGTCGCATGATCAGTCTTATTCTTCTTTTACTTCTTCTATTATCAGTTTCTTTTAGTTGTTCTGTAACGCTCGTGAAATGTCATTGAAGAATTGTCAGTGAAGCTCGTAGAAATGTTGTTAATATCGCAGGAATAGTGTTGTAGCGATATTCTGGTATTACATCTTGCCTCTTCTCATGTCTTTTCTGCGAAGAAGAGAAGATATGAGAATCTAAAATTCTTTATTATTCTTCGCAACTTCTTCCCCTTTTATACTTTATCCTCGACAAAATCCTGTTAATCTAGCCTTTCTTACACGTGTTGTGAATCCCTTAATTTACGGACACGTTCCTACTCCATAGGTCCACTCCCATTTGCCTATAAAAGTTTGAACTAATCTTCAAAATTAATTTTACTTTTCTATTTCTTCATCTTCTTCATCTTCCGTCTGCAACTTTGCCTCTTCTTCATATTCTTATGCTACTGTTCTAATGGAGTCCTCAAGGTTTCTTTCTTGATTTTTTTTTTAATTTAAGTCAGTTTTTACTTTCATTCTCCAATCTTTCTTATCTCCTTGTTATGTCTTCTTTTTAGCGGAAAGATTTCTAACACACAATCTACTACACACAACCCTAATCCTCGCAAAAGACCGACTGAGAAGAGGAAGAAAAGTTCTGCGAATGATAAGGTAGTAAGAAACACCCTTTATTTTTTAATAACAATATTGTTGCCTCTGTTTCTTATCTAGGTTATTATTCGCAGAATGACGTGAATCCTGATAAACTTCCCAAAAGGTGTCGCCATTTTAAGACACTCTGGGAAAATCTCATTATGCCCCCATTAACGTCTGTGAAGATTACTCCCACACCATCGCAACCAAATCTTTCTTCTCCTATCCGCGAGAATATCGTTATTCTTACCTCTACCCCTTCTGACACTTTGACAAACCAAGCTTCTAAAGCTGCTGCGACTGAAGTTCCTTATAGTCCTTTACGACCTTCAACTGTTGTTTTTACACATACTCCTCCTGATAACTCAACCACCACAAATGATCGCCAACTTACTCTCACTATTATTTCACCTTATAAATCCTTTCCTTCATCAAGCGAAACTTTCGCAGGTGTTGATATTGCTTTTAAATTCTTTTCTAATATTTTAGATAATGCTAGAAAGTCTTCCACTGACCCTCTCCAACAGGAAGCTTGCGAGACTCTATTTAAGTATTTTGGCTCTGGTTGTAATGATTCACGAGCGGCTTTAGAGAATGAGATTGAAGTTCTGAGGAAAACTCTTCAAGCTAAAACTGCTGAGTGTGATACCTTGAATCACATGCTACGTAACTCTTCTCTAGATTGCGAGAATCTTCGCAGAAAAAATGACGAGCTGAAAGGTATATTTTTCTTTCCTATGCTCTTTTTTCTTTTCTGTTTCATATACATACTTTTTGTACTTAGACCTCCTTCTTAAATTCTTGATTCATATATTAGTTTCAAATCGGGCTCGTTTCATAGAAAGACTCAAATCTGAATCTATTGCTGAAGAAGTTCGCGTTGAAAGAGATTCTTGGATAGATCAACATACTAGACTAGAAAAATTGTACACTTATTCAATTGATCGCATAAATAATCTTACTAATGAGAACAATCAATTGTTGCAAAGGCAGAATTTTTTGAGTGGAGAGCTTGATCGCCTCTCATATTTGTTTTTTAAGGCTAATTTGGCGATGGAATATTTATCAGATGAGAATAAAACCCTGTCCCAAGAAAAACATAGATTCTCAAGATTGATGACGATTTCCTCGCAGCAAATAAGTAATCTTCAAAATACATGTAATAGTCAAGAGCAATCTCTTCATTCTCTTAAGAAGGAGCTCAAGGAGTTAACTGAATCATCTGCCGCCGAAAAGGATAAGCTTATCAAGGGTAGATTAACTCTTAGTTTAAGAGCCAGCGAACTTCAAGACCAATACTCTCAGTTAAAGGAATCTCATTCTTCATTAGCAAAGGAAAATTCATATCTTGGCAACAAAGAAGAAAACATGAAATCTCGTCTGAAGGGTATGGTTGGCGATAAATTCGATGATGCCATGAATCAGTGGGAGAACTGTTTATTTGCTTTAATCCAAAACTTAACCTCACAAAAAGAAGGTAGTCAATTGACTGCCTCTCTTGTTGATCTTCTCATAAAATCTTATATTATGTTCCTTTTGAGATTCTTGTCTAACTGCTTTTTTATTTTGTTGCTCGCAGAATCCGAAAGAAATCTTCATTCTACCATCACTGATCTGACCGCTACATTGGATAAAGTTCGCAAAAAAAATAAATCTCTTGCTTCTAATTTCCTTAGTGCTCACGATAAAGCAGAAAGAAGACTTGATTATCTTGAATACTTTAAGAATATAGAAATTAGGAATCGTGAAAGAGCTCTTCTTCGCCAAGTCCATCCTAGGGCTGAAGTTCTCGTGAACAATATTATGCTTCCCCGTTATCTTTCTCCTGTTTCTGTCCCTCCTCTAGAGGTTGACGATGATGAAATTCCTCTTCCCATGGATAAAGAGTTAGAGTTTACAAACGATGAAGAAAATACCACTCAAGAAGATCAAGAAGATGGTGAAGAAGAATAAAAAAGTCCTCCAAAAGAAGTAATCGCTGATGAAGAATCTAGAGAAGAAGAAGCTCGCGGTGAAAAGGATACTGATGATGTTGATGAATCTGACAAGAACAATAAATCTGGCGAGGCTTGAGTTTTTTTTTTGTTTTCTTTTCCTTCTTCTTTCTTGCGAGCGATGTAATCTTCGAGACTTCTAGAATTTTAACTTTAGATTTAGCTTACTTTAAATATTTTCAAGTAAGATAATGTAATCTTACTTCTCTGTTCCCCTTCTTGCCCTTCATTATCTTGCTTGAAATGGTGAATATTCATTATCTTCTTTAATAAATTGTGTTTCTGCATTTTCGCGAAAATATGAATACATCCGCGATATAAGGAATACTGTTGCACTTTTCTGAAAAATTCTGAGGGAATCTGCGATGTTAAAAATTTTCCTCCTTATATATAATTCTGCGATGAATGAATGTTTCCTGCAATCTTAAAGAAGAATAGTTAATTGGTAAGATTATTCTTTTGGTCTTATTTTGCCTTCCTAGTTAAAGGTCTTATTTTTATAAACTTTTTCTGTCTGCGACAAAATCGCAGGATTTCTTAACACTTGCATGTAAAGACCCTTTGATTTTGTCTTATCCATGTTTCTTTCAAAATCTTTGCGACAATATGATAAGCATACATTCTCTCGCAAGAATTTACCCTTATGACATTGTCGTCTTGCGATGAAATCGCAGGACGTTTTTACACTTTTATGTAAAAACCCATTGATCTCATCTTAACATTGCTCTCGTGGCTTGTTTCCTCTGCATTATTTACGTTACGCGACAATATGGCAGGCCTAAATGTTCTTGCGATCATAAATCCCCATGACATTGCCGTCTTAAGACACTTATCAGCTCCCTAATGGAGGGTGCCTCCCTTATCTCCCACCTGGTTGCCCCTTCAAAGAGGGCACATAGGCTATACAAGACTAGATCCCCCTATCCGGATTTTCCAACAACCAGTTGTGTTCGCAGCCTCTTGTCCTTTATGCCTATATGGCTTATAGTTACAAGACTGCACCCTAAGTGGGGTTTTCTTCATGCCAAGTGCATTGTAGCCAAGACTTACCAAGGATGGCAAGAGAGTTTCGTACGCTTCGGGCACCCTTGGATCAACCGTATACCTCGGCGCCTTAGTCATACTCTGTACTTCTTGGAAGAGATTCTCGGTCGCCCAACCAGGGTATAACCTTATATAGTTAGAAATCCAAGATCTCTCTCCCGGATAGGTTTTATTTAACCCCATCGTCTGCATGACTCAGGTTCCAGCAGCGGTATAACCTTATCGCTGAGTCATGTCAAGAGATACCCCCTCATATGACGCGCTATTAGGTCTTACATTTGCCTCTTACGAAATTTTATTCGCGAACTAGGGTGCACTCCATAAAGGTTTGTCCCATTCTTTTAATCTCTGCGAAATTTTATTCGCTATTCTTGCGATGATGCTCGCATAAATTATGAAAGAGAAAGAAGAATTATTTAATTTTTTCATCTTACATTTATATTTCTTACCTCGCAAAAACTGCTACTGATAATACCTTTTCAGAAACAATCTATTCCATGGTCTATCAAATCTTTGCCCAACATCTCTTCCCTCTGGATCCATTAATTTGTATGCTCCATTTCCAATTATCTCTTTAATGATGTATGGTCCATCCCATTTTCTCGCTAATTTTCCACCACTTTCTTGCTGATATTTTGGTGTTTCTCGCAAAACTAGATCGCCAGGATGGAATTGACGTTTCTTGACTCGTTTGTTGTACTCGCGAGCTAATCTTCGCTGGTAATTTTCCATATGTTGTAGAGTTTTTTCTCTCTTTTCTTCTAGTTCATCTAACTCATGTAAAATCATGCCAGCACTTAGATTTTTCTCTCATGCCTCTGTTTTTGTTGTTGGGATAGCAACCTCTATTGGTAGGACAGCTTCAACTCCATATGTTAAACAGAAAGGTGACATCCCAGTTGCCTCTCGTCTAGTTGTATTATATGCCCATATTTCATTATGCACTTGCTCACACCATGATTTGTGATAACCTTCTAACTTATTTTTCAAGATGTCTGCGATTGTCTTATTAGTTGCCTCAGCCTGACCATTTTCTTGTGGATATAAAGGAGTTGACTTTCCACATTTTATCTTAAATGCATTAAGAAGCAATTCGATATTCTTCCCTTCAAATTGTTTTCCATTATCATACATCAACTGTGCCGGCATCCCAAATCTGCAAATTATATTTTCAAATATAAACGTAAAAATGTCCTTATCGCGGATGTGTTGTACTGCCTTAACTTCTCCCCATTTTGTGAAATAATCTGTAGCAACGATTAAATATCTTATTTGACCAGAACCAGGCACAAATGGTCCCACAATATCCAATCCCCATTTTCCAAAAGGCCATACGCTTGATGAAGATGATAATGGTGCTCCTGGTGCATGTATCTTCTTCCCAAATCGCTGAAAATCTTCACAACGCCTTGAAAGTTGTTTTGCATCCTCATGCATATATGGCCAATAATAACCCTGGATCTTTGTTTTATATGCCAAAGATCTACCCCCGGTGTGATTACCAGCATCACCACTATGCAACATTTTTAACACCTTTTGTCCTTCTTCTCTCGTCAAACATCTTAGTGATGGTCCACTAAATGATCTGCGATATAATACCCCATCTCTTAGTTCATAATTGGTTGCTCTACTTTTTAATTTATGTGCTTCTAATCGATTTCTGGGATTTCTCCTCTCGCCAAATAAGCATGAAGACCTGCTCGCCAATCTATAGCATTACTCCCTATTTCTTCCTCGCCAGATTCTACCATCATTACATCTACCTCTTCTTCTTCTTTGTTTATCGCCGGTTGCAAAAGTGTTTGAATTTTTATGCATCTCGCGAGTGGGTTCATCATCATACTTGATATGAAAGCAAAAGCATCTGCAAGCCTATTATCTTTCCTTGATATGTGTCTCCATTTTATTTTTGGAATTCTCGCAGACAATTCTTCAACAAGTTTTTTGTACTTCTTCAAAGATGGTTCATTAGTGGTATACTCTCCCTTAATCTGGCGAATAACCAATTGTGAATCGCTGGTGATTCTAGCATTTTCCAACTTCATTTCTATCGCAAACTTCAATGCATGGATTACAACTTCATATTCTGTCTCATTATTAGTGGATGCAAATTCCAATCTAAATGAAAAAGCTATTTTTTCTCCTTCTGGTGAAATGAAAACAACTCCAATCCCATTTCCTTCTCCATTTGACGATCCATCCACTAATATTTCCCATATGTCAAGTTATGTTAATAGCTCTTTTGGGTCTCCATGTTCTTCTTCTATATCCATCATCTCTTCTACAGCTTCGCCATCTTCTAAAGGAAATTCAGCTAAGAAATCTGCGATAACTTGTGATTTTGGCGAAGATAGAATTTCATATTGAATATCAAAATTCCCTACTTGCACATTCCATCTCTCAACTCTGCCTGATCTTTTTGAATTTTTCATCACCGATTCAATTGGCACTCTCGTTAATACTTTGATCTTATGCGCTTGGAAGTAAATTCAAAGCTTAAAGGTTGCGTGTACCAATGCTAGAATTAGTTTCTCAATCTTTGAATAATTTCTCTCTGCTGAATTAAATGTTTTGTTGATATAATAAATTGGTTTTTCTACCCCTGCGTCTACTCGCAATAACATAGCACTTAACGCATATGGAGTTGTTGCGAGATAAATCAATAATTCTTCTCCCGGTTCAGCTTTTTGTAATATAGATATACTCGCCAAATGTTCTTTTATTCCTTGAAAAGCTTTTTCGCATTCATCTGTCCACTTGAATTTTGTTCCCTTCTTGAGTATATCGAAAAAATGTTTACACTTGTCTGAAGATCGCGAAATGAACCTTCCTAGCGAGGCTAAGAGTCCATTTAGTTTTTGCACATCTTTTACCGTCGCAGGAGTTGGCATATCGCAAATTGCTTGTACCTTTTCTGGATCAACTTGTATTCCCTCTTTTGACACAATATACCCCAAAAACTTCCCTGAAGTTACTCCAAAGGTACACTTATCAGGATTCACTTTAATATTGAATTGCCGCATTTGATTGAAAATCTCTCTCAAATCTTGCACATGATTCTCAGCTTCTTTGCTTTTGATCAGCATATCATCTACATACACTTCTAATGTTTTGTGAATCCATTTTGCAAACACCTTTTCCACCATTCTTTGGTACGTTGCACCGACATTTTGTAAGCCAAATGGCATTTTTGTATAACAATATAATCCTCTTGGAGCAAAAAATGCAGTATGTTCTTGATCTTCTTCAGCGATAGGGATTTGATTATATCCTTTATACCCATCCAATGATGATATTCTTGCATTTCTAGCCGCGCGATTCAACCATTTGTGGAATATCTGGCAACGAAAAACTATCTTTTGGACATGCCTTGTTTAGATCCGTAAAATCTATGCAAATTCTTATCCCTTTGTTCTTCTTTGGGACCACCACCATGTTCGCAATCCATTCTGGGTATTTTGCTTGTCTTATTATTTCTGCGTCGAGCATATTCTGTAATTCTTCTTCTATTTGATAATGATATGTTGTTGCGATCTTCCTTATTCTTTGCTTAAATGGTCTTATGTTTTTGTTGATTTCTAATTTATGACATGCTATTTACGGGTCTATCCCTGGCATCTCATCCATGTTCCACGCGAAGATATCTGCATATTCTCGCAAAAGATTTATAGTTCTTTCTTCCTCATTTTCCTCCATTCTAGTCCCAATTTTCAGCATTTTAGGTTCTTCTTTACTTCCAATATTTATTTCTTTTGTTGGTTCAACAGCAGTGTAGCCGGCTTCAGGTTCTCTCATTGGTGTTGGCGTTTTCATAACTCTCGCGAACTCATCTCCTTCTCGCGAAACTTCACTTGGTATCCCTTTTCCTTCTTTTGACCTTATCATGTAAATTTTAAATTCCTCTTCTTTCTTTACTTCTCTGTTCAATTTTCTGCGAGCTTTTCGCAGCTTTGGACATTCTTCACAATTTCTTACTTCAATTTGGTAGCACAATCTCGCGAAATTCACATCTCCTATAATTTCTCCAATTCCACTAGGCATAGGAAAAATAACACATTGATGTAATGTTGAAGCCACATCCTTGATTGCGTGTATCCATGGTCTTCCCAGTATCATATTGTACGGCGATTCCACATCTACCACACATAATGATATTTGTGTTTCAATTTCTCCTAGTGGAATTCGTACCATTATCTCGCCTTTAGGTTTTGTTATAGACTTTCCAAATCCATGAACATAATACGTTGAATGAGACATTTCTACATCCTTATATCCCATTTTCTTGAAGGTATGATAAAATATCATGTCTACAGAACTTCCTGTGTCTACCAAAGTTCTATTCATAGTCCATTCTTCATCAGATTATATCGATTTCTCCTTTCTCATTGGTATAGTGGTCATTGTGACCACCAATGGAGATGTATGACTTGAATCTTCTTCTAGTATATCTGCCGCTGTAAACGTGATTTCTTGTTTTTCCCAATCCTTCAATGATGATATCTTCTCCACTGTCATAATCTTCCTTCCTTCAAAATCCCATTTATGTATCCTTCCCTTGATATTTTCATGAAATCTACCAATCATTTCTTTTGTTATTACATCACCTTTCAATTTTATACAATCCTTTTTTATTCTGATCATTCTTCCTTCAATTTTCTCACCGATTTACTTTATGATTTCCCTAATCTTGAACAATTTTTATCTTCTTCTTCGCTTTTTCTTCTGTTTTCGTTAATTCATTCCCTGCTTCTAGCGCCAAAATGTAGTTGCAGGATTTCCCACAACACACCCTTGTCAAGAATCTATGAAAACTAAGTCATAATTTTGATGAACAACAACACTTTTTATTAATTCACTTTCAGGAAGATTTATAGGAAATATTAAAACTCAGAAGTACAACTTTCTTTCTGGAGTTTCTCTCTCCTTAAAATTCTCTCAGCTCTCAAAAAATACATCATCCTTTTCTGGATCTATCGTGCCCTTTATATAGGGATTTACATAATGGATGACATCTAAGTTTTCCTCCTATTTCGGATCTATTCTGCGATATTATCGCGATCGATACAATATTTCTCTATCGCAAGTATGATGACCGTCGCAGGATCATTCTTATTATTCTTTTACTTCTTCCATCGTCGGTTTCTTTTAGTTGTTCTGTAACGCTCGTGAAATGTCATTGAAGAATTGTCACTGACGCTCGTAGAAATGTTGTTAATATCGCAGGAATAGTATTGTAGCGATATTCTGGTATTACAGTTAATAAGCTTGTAATGAACCCAACAACTCATTAAGAGTCATTGTTGCAACTGTGTTGCATCTTCTATAGCAGTAACTTTTGATTCAAATTTCTCATGTAAGCTTCTTAATATCTTCTCAACAACTGTTGAATCTTCTACAGTATCACCATTAGCTTTCATCTCATTGACAAGGTTCAAAGTCTTTGAGAAAAAATCTGATATTGTTTCAGTACTCTCCATCTATAGTAATTCATACTTTCTCTTCAGAGTTTGCAACCTAACCTTCTTGACCTTGTCAGATCCTGTATAATAGCTAACCAAACCATCCCATGCTCTTTTAACTTCTCTGTTGTAGATAACTCTATCCATGAGAGATTCATGAATACCCTGATGAAGAATATAAGTAGCTTTAGAATTCTTGTTTCTGTTGTCATAGCGCAACTCCTTCAACTACAGCTCCTTCTATTGGTTCTACATAACCATCTTTCACAATTTCCCATACCTCTTGGTATGTGAAAATATTCTCCATATGCAACCTCTAGTGCTCAACGTTTTTTCCTTCAAACACGGGTACCTTGATCGAACTTAAACTCGTCATCTTATTCAACTAAACAACTTATTCCCACAGCCCTAGAACCTGATACCAGCGGCTCTGATACAAGATGTAGAAAATATGATATCAAAGACTTAATAAAAGAACACAAGACTAAAACTCAAACAAGCTTCTCTTAATTGACGTAATTCAAACTCACGGCTTAACAACCTATTTATATGTTTACAAACTTGACTCTCAAGCAATAAACACTTTCCTAACTTAGTCAAACTCTTAACGAGAAACTTCTAGACAATTCTCACATAAACAAACTCTTAAAACACGTAATACTTGCAACTCAAGTAAACTTCCATAAACTGAACCATGGATCAACAACTCTTATTGATCCATTCACTTTATATCATCCATAACAGTTGACCCGACCATATTGGATCAACTCTCATAGTTGATCCATACTGCTTTCTTCATAATGGATCAACAACCAATGTTGATCCCTTTTGTTGTCTTCATACTATCTTGGTTTATTCTTCAACAGCGGGGGATATGAATGCAGTTCATTCCAGTGATGAGAGGAACCGGGGAGAATGGGACAGACGGAATACGGCTTTGTTGAATAATTACATCCAGGAGAATGAATTAATTGATCAAACTTTAATAGCAGGCGCTTTTACTTGGTCGAATAATCATGCTAATCTATTTTTACGCAGGTTATATCGTTTCATTTTCAGTCATGATTTTGAGGTGTTTTTTCTAATGCCTTACAAGTTATGCTAACAAGAAAAATATCGGATCATAATCCTCTTCTGATAATTTCAGAACTGGCAATGTCTTCTAAGCCTTATTTTAAGTTTGATAGGGTGTGGGTGGAGCACAAGGATTTTTTGAAGAATATTCAACAATAGTGGGGAATTATGAGTTATAATGGGAGTGCGAGTTACAGTTTTTTTCTCAAGCTCTAGAATTTGAAGCATCTTATAAAGCCATGGAGAATGAAGGAGTTTGGTAATATTTTTAGGGATAAAGCTGAACTCACTGGAAAAATACATGAGTTAAATATTTTAGAGGAATCTGGTGCATTGCAACACCATCAGTTGGAGGAAAGAACTCAATGTAAGTTAAAGTTGGAGAACATATATAGAATCAATGGAGGCAAGAAAATGAAAGTTGAGAGCAAAACAGAATGATTTCCAGTGGGGGGATTCAAATACGCATTACTTCCATAGTATTGCAAGTGTGAGAAAAAAGCGTAACACAATTGTAAAGCTCCAACTTGGAGGGATATTTTGTTTTGAGCCGATCATTATTAGGGAAGAGTTAAGAAGCTTCTATATTAATTTGTTCTCTCAAAGGGATGAGGTGTATTCGAGTATGGAGAATTTATATTTTCCAAAAATTAGAGAGACGTATAAGATATGGCCTGAACGTGAGATTACGAAGGAAGAGGTTTGGGAGGTAATTATGAAGATGGGAAGCAATAAGGCCCCGGGTCCAGATGGTTTTACGGCTGAATTTGTCAAGAGTTGCTGGAGTGCTATAAAAGACGATTTCATGAAACTTGTTAGAGACTTCCACATGTACGGTTCTATTGATTGGTGTTTCAATTATTCTTTTATTACTCTAATTTCGAAGAAGAAAGACTCTTGTACTCCCAAAGACTTCAGGCCTTTAAGTTTTATTGGAAGTGTATACACGATTTTGTCTAAATTGCTAGCGATAAGTTTGAAGAAAGTGATGTCGGATCTTATTCCTGATTTTCAAGGAGCATTTATTCATGCCAAGAAAATTTTAGATGGAGTTCTTATTGCTAACGAGTGCGTGGATAGTAGATTAACGGATAAGAATCACGGTATTCTTTGTAAGATTGATATGAAGAAAGCTTTTGACAATGTCAATTGGCAATCTCTATTTACAATTTTGCAAAAGCATGATTTTGGTTCAAAATAGATTCAATGAATCTGTTGGTGTGTTTCCTCTTATCACTTGTCTGTTTTGGTTAATGGTAGTTCGACGGAGAAGTTTAAACCCAGTAAGGGCTTACGACAAGGTGACTCTTTATCTCCATATTTATTTCTCCTAGTGGTAGATATTCTTTCTAAGCTGATAAATGATGCAGTGGAGAGGGGTCAGCTTTCTGGGTTTCAGGTAGCTGAAAATGGATCGATTATATCTCATCTTCAATTCGATGATGATACGCTTATCTTTATTGATGCTAGCGTGGAAAAAGTGAGAAGACTTTTGATCATTCTAGATGTTTTTGAAACCATTACTGGGTTGAAACTGAATTTAGATAAAAGTACAATAATTAGTGTTGGAGCTGATGAGGTGATAGATACAAAAATTTTCTAGGGAGCTTGGGTGCAAGATATAAAAATTTCCTTTCACTTATCTGGGTATCCCCATTGGTGAACATTGGCGTAGTACTACGGTGTGGGAGTATGTTCTGATCATAATGGAGAAAAGGTTGGTGACATGGAAGAAGAGAAAACTGAATAAAGAAGGTAGACTTATTCTCATCAAGAGTTGTCTTGCGAGTTTACCATCTTACTACTTGTCTTTATTTCATCTTTCGGTTAGTGTGGAGAAAAAGATGGTACGGGTTATGCGTAACTCTTTGTGGGGTGCTGCGGAAGGTAGAAGGAAATTAGTTTGGGTTGGTTGGACAAGAATTTGCATGCCTAAAGAAATTGGAGGATAAATGGTTAAAGTTTTGAGAACAGCTAATCAATCTTTATTGGTAAAGTGGATTTGG
Source organism: Papaver bracteatum (assembly GCA_023529315.1). Classification (NCBI taxonomy): domain Eukaryota; kingdom Viridiplantae; phylum Streptophyta; class Magnoliopsida; order Ranunculales; family Papaveraceae; genus Papaver; species Papaver bracteatum. The sequence continues at coordinate 8,115 of JAJJWX010001403.1, read as the reverse complement.
AGATAGATAAAGAACAAAAATAGCCTTTAGAGGAAGATAGTTAATTAGAAATTCAAGAGGAATACAGATTTTTTAATGTTGGATGTTGACAACAAACCACAGTGCCGAAGTTTATGGAAGAATGTAGTGAATATGGTTCCCGCCGTCCAAGCTATGACACAATTTACGGTGAGAAATGGTAAAGGGATCAGGTTCTGGAAGGATAGATGGTTGGATAGAGGGACTTTGCAAGAACTATTCATGGTTATTTATAAAGATGCTAAAAGGAAGGATGTGATCATCGCATATATGATTGTGAACAACAATTGGAGTTGTGAATTCAGGAGGGATTTAAATGTGAACGATCAGCTGGAATGGGATTTGCTTCGGCGTGATGTTTCTCATATCCTGGTGTTGGTGGCAAAGGAGGATGAATTGGTTATTATGGAGGACTTTAGTGCACAAAAGTGTTATGAAGCTTTGTCAGGTAACTATGATACATGGAACTTCGACAAACACCTTTGGAAAGGATATATCCCTAACAAGGTAAGTTTCATTCTTTAGGCTTATTTTCATAACTCGCTCCCAACTAGGGACATGTTATATCATCGTGGAATAAACATTGAAAGTGATTTATGTGTTCTTTGCAATGACGAGAAGGAGACATCAGATCATATGTTTATGCGTTTCTCCTATTATTTTAAAATATGGGATTATTTTATTAAGGCTTTCAAGATTTCATGGCCTATGCTGAGGACTTTAATCCATTTTTTTGAAGCGTGGTCGATGAATGTGATGCATGGAAGAGGTAAGGAGGTGTGGAAGATTATCCATTATGCTATTTGTTGGATTCTGTGGAAGGAGAGAAGTGGAAGGGTGTTTGGTGGTCGTCAAAAAAGTATAACGGAGACTATTGATCTTGTTACCCCTATTCTCATTTGGAGCAATTGGGAGGTCTTATGAGTGAGTGATTTCCTTTAATACAATTCCCACCCATTTGATTACATGAGAAACTTGTTTCAAAAATAGCATAAATCTCCAAGTAAACCATTTAAGTTAATAATTTAGTGTTTAGGTTAATTTATTATTTCTTATAAAATCCTTTAATGAAAGGGATAAATGGTCTAGTATAGCTGAGTACTTTACTTCTAGGGGTAATAGATGTAGTCGTGGAAAATCCATAACTACGACCGTATGATGATAATAACACAAATTTTAAGTCTTATAGATCAACTTAAACATTAATGATATTATTCACCTATTTGATACTCATATGATCGTGTAGAACTATTCTATTACGAATGTATCTTGCTCTTACAGTGGATTCGAACTAAGATTATACACAATGATGGGAAATATAAGGATACAAATTAAGTTCTAAGTTGAACTTGCTTTCTTTCTCTATTGGTAACTTTCTTAGCTTATCTCTCTTGAATCATTCCCTCCATCTCTATCATTTATGGGTCCTTATATATGCAAATTTATCAACAAAAGACAACTACAGTTCACGTGCAAGATCTCAGTTGACTGATTATGTTCAGTATATCTTATACGTCAGGCTGTTGAGAACTGTCATTGTCCGTCACACCGATGTTTGGTTTTTCCCGCTTCTTCTGATGAAGTTGGTGGTCATGTTATTCTTTCGTGCAACTATTTGTTCATGCTACATGGTTGTACTCGTGTGACCCTTCTTCGCCTTGTTTCCTGGTAATTGTTATATGTTCGTGTTTAAGGTAATTTTGTTCAGGGCGAAGTTTGTGTTATTGTCTTGTGCGATATTTCTCCCGCACAATAAATATATAATGAAGCCATGCCATGTAATTAAAAATTGACGCGCCGAGTCAGCAGTCAGACTGTTTGGTTTACATTTTCTATAACATCTGAGTCGGCATATGAGTCGGGTCTAACACCTGCCTCGATCCATATAGAGTCAAGCATTTTCATGCGCTTGAGTCGCTGGCTATTACCTCTGAGTCGCGAAGTTGAAAAAAATGCCCTTGACTCTTTATATCAAAAATCGCATTTCCTTTCTCATTTTCTTTGTCTGTTCCGTCGAAAGAAGAAATGGGAGATAATAAACCAAACCCTTGATCTATTCTCAACTGATATCTCCTTCATCTTTCTCGACAAATCCACTAATTTCTATCTCCATCATCACTCTCGTCTCATCTTTTCATCTATTTCAAATCATCTAAAGGCTTCTTTTAGAATCATCATCATCTGCAGGTATAATTCTTCATCCATATTTATTTTTGTATGGGTTTTTATGTGATTTGGAACATTGGTTCTTTCATTTTCATATGGGTTTTATTTGATTTAGAACATGGGTTTTTATTAATATAGTTGATGGTGTTGTGGTTAAATAATTGATGGTGTTTGTGAAAATGCCAAGGAGAAAATTGTTACTGTACTTGCTAATTATGATAGAACATGGGGTTTTCCTTTTTATAGTTAGGATTTTAGACAATACAACCAGGGATGTCATTTTGTTTTTCCTTTTCTTGCTTATGAGCTATTTGTGTAATTTTTGGTGATTAGAGGTGGTGGTTGGGTGGTATACCATGTTTGGCTATTGTTGGTAGTGTCAATCTAGTATGGAAAGTGTGAAATATTTGGCTGAACCTTAAGAGTACATTCTTGCCTCAATAGAGTGAAATGAGAATCTTTGCGTTTTGTGGTTGCAATTGGGGTTGGAATTGCTGGTGTTTTCTTAGCTGGAGGATGGATTTTCACAGTGGCATTAGCTGTTATAGTATATATTGGTGTAGATGAGTATTTTGAGTTGGTTAGAAGTCAGTGTATTTCTTCAGGGATGACACCGTTACCGCAATAATTAACGTGTATTTTTTCTGTTATTTATGCGTCGATGCCTGTGCTTACATTGTATTACGGTCGGATCGATATTTCGTTGACATCATCTGCATTTGTTGTAGTTGTTGCATTGCTTTTCAGGTGGATTATATAAAATGAGTGTAATGGCAGGTTATAGGGTGATAAAAAGGAGTGTGTCTCACTTTATTAGATCACACAAATATATTTTCTTTAGTTGGCCTTTTCACATTAAGTCCTTTTAAGGTTCTTCCCTATGTACTTGATTGTTAACCGGGATGCTATAATTAGTGACAATTGACCCGTGCTATTGATTTTTTGAATCTCATTCATAATTTTTTATATCTTTTTTATCTTTTTGATGATTGTGATCTTTCAATGAATTTTCCTTTTGCTTGTTAGCAAAAAAAAAGTGTAAACGAGTAAGTATAGTTCCATTCTGTTTAACTTGGAAACCTTAACATGTCACTGGGGTACTGTGGGTGTTCTCTCTTATATGACGTTTGCATCTATCCTGAATGCATAGAGATCACGCTTACTGGTAATTTACTTTTTCTGGTAATTCTCAGTAGTTAGCACACTTTCTTCTGTTTAAATTACCCACGTCTTGTATTTGTTTTAATTTATGCTAGTTCTCTATGGAGAAAAAAGAACATAAGAAATCGAATAAGATAACTTTTAGGAGCGTCCCAAAATTTAGAGGGATATTTATTGACCAATGTTTGGCACAAGCTACTGAGTATGGATTTTCTGGAACTTCTTTGAAGAAACTTCGTGGGGAAATTTGTGCAACTTCTTTTCTGAGAAGTATGACTGCACTATCACACAGAATAAGCTGAGAAACCATTGGGATTACTTGCGCAACTAGTATGTCACTTGATCCCGTCTCTTAGCAAGAACCGGCCATGGGTACAACGCGGAGACGAACACTTTTGATTGGAGCGGAGAGCAATGGATTGAATTAGACAAGGTAAGAGACTGTTTCAGTTTTGTTTGGACTTTATGATTGAATTAAATTTATTTCTACTAGAATTTTAACTAATAGGTATTGAAATAAATATATATATATATATATATACACATGTATTTTATCCATTTTGTTGGAATATACTAATTTTTAATGTCCAAATGTGTCATAAGTTCTCTAGTTTGAGATTGTTAAGTGTGGATGAGGTTACGAATTCTCTAGAGAAAGATAGAGTCTAAAAAAGTCTGTAACTAAAAAATATAGACAAGTCGGTCAAAAATATGACCTTGAATGTTCTCTAGAAAAAACCAGAGAAAGTGTCTACGTTATCACTTGTGTTTATCCTAGGGAAATCTAGAAGTTAGAGAGTCGGCAGTTGATGGCTATAAATAGACATGGTCTATTCCAATTGTAATCTGAACAAGAGCAAGAACATTAATAAAAACAGAGAGTTTTGAGAGATAGTCTTGTTCCATATCTTGGAGATCTATATGAGTAATTCTAATCCTATGCTCATTGTTTATGGGAGAAAATCGCCTCTGCCGAATTTGGTAAATTCAATGGTGGAGAGACTGGTTTAAACCCTTAAACAAATGTGCTTCACATGATCACTTTTGAATCGAGATATCAATCTGTAGAACTCTGGCCTAAAACAAGAAGATGGCCGTTCCAGATTTGCTTCGGTCACAAAGTGGAGGAGAATGGTTGATTTGTGGAGGATAGCGAAGAAGGGTGATGAGCCCAAAGAGTTTTGGATAGGAAGTATCTCGACTTGTATCAGAAGTGTAGAAGCTTGCGGAAGCTTTCTAGTGATGGAAACTTTTGAGAAAGCTTGAAAAGTTGCTATCTAATAGTGTTGTATTTTTCCTGACCAAGACTTGTGTTGTTTTGGCAGAATAGGTGAAAACTATTTATACAAGTAAGATTGAACGTACCCTAGCCTCATTAAGGAATTGAGTAAATGTGCCAATTAAAACAGAGGAGGTGGAAACCGTTGGCTTTATGGTGAAAACGTTTTCACCATAAATTTCCTTATTTAATTGACTGTATTCATTCCTTGAACGCCTTGCTTTATTGCGAGCGTAGTGTACGCTGCACGCTGTGACCGCCAAACCAAAACCCAAAGAAAGCATCCCCTAGTTTGTGTTGATGTCTCGAGAGTTGGGCGCAAGTGGCAATGCCAAAGTTTCTAGTGAAGCGTTGCGGCATGTGCCAATGGCATGTGCGGATGTCTCGACCGCAAGTTGTACTTTGAGTGCGGATGGAAATGCCAAAGTCGCTTGGTGGAGCATTTGGCATGTGCGGAATGCCTTGGCAGCAAGTTGTACTTTGAGTGCGAATGGTAATGCCAAAGTCGCTAGTGGAGCATGTGTGGCATGTGCGGAATGCGTTGGAAATTGGCTAGCAAGTTGGGGATAAAAGTGGCTAGTGGTTACGTGTTGGCATGTGCCAATGGCACGCACGGAAACTTTGGCCAAGTCGCGGGCGCTACAATTGGGTAGCGGCTTGGAATAAAAAGTGGCTAGTGGTAACGTGTTGGCATGTGCCAATGGCGCGCATGGCCACTTTGTCCAAGTCGCGGGTGCTACAACTGGGTAGCGGCATCGTATAGAAAGTGGCTAGTGGTAACGTGTTGGCATGTGCCAATGGCACGCACGGCCACTTTGGCCAAGTTGCGGGCGCTACAACTGGGTAGCGGCTTGGAATAGAAAGTGGCTAGTGGTAACGTGTTGGCATGTTCCAATGGCACGCACGGACACTTTGTCCAAGTTGCGGGCGCTACAACTGGGTAGCAGCTTGGAATAGAAAGTGGCTAGTGGTAACGTTTTGACACGTGCCAATGACATGCACGGCCACTTTGGCCAAGTTGCGGGCGCTACAACTGGGTAGCGGCTTGGAATAGAAAGTGGCTAGTGCTAATGTGATGGCATGTACCAATGGCACGCACGACCACTTTGGCCATGTTGACCTAGTTGCGCGGTTTGTAAGCCTACGACGCTATTTTTGGCACGTGCCAAATGGTTTAACGGCTTAGTTTGGCATGGTTGCCATGGTGCGCAGTATGCGGCTTGGTTTAGGAATTAGGGTTCTGTGTCGAAAACCCTAATCTGGTATTTTTGAAAGAATACCCCCCATTAATTATTAACATCTGAATTAAATGCTCGTAGTTAATGTGTTGCTGGTAACACTAGGTCATGGGGATTTACGATTTTACCCCTTATCTAAAATCCACCATTGACATTAAGTCCTCTGCTTAGATCGGAACAGGATCTTTGTTGCCAGGTAAGCATAAGATGGTGCCAAGACAAGATATGAAAGAGAAACGGGAGATTCATCTGACCGTTTTTCTGAGATGCAGACTGGATTCGGAATCCTCATCCTTGGGAGTTTTGCACGGAGCGTGAGATTGGCACAATTTGGCGGAAATGGACAGCTGCGAAGCATTGAGCTGCTGGCGCAAGTTGAGAAACTGAGCGTGAACTGGCTGGTGGGGCAGGTGGATGATAGCTGGTGTAACTTGGGCAGCATTGACAGGTCGGCATGATTGGTGGGACCGGTACAAAAGGAGCATGCTATCTTTGGCAGTACTGGCGCAAGGTTGAGAGGATGGCATGGTGGGACCGGTGCAAAAGGAAGCGTGCCTGGGAGGTATTGGCGCCGTTGATGGGGCTTGAGCGGCCGTTGGGAAGTTATGAGCCCTCGTGGGCCCAAACTTCCTTTACACGCGTAGCTTTGGGAGAAAAGGAATCCTTCCCTATTGTGGAAACCGCTCGAATATATACACATGAAGTCCTTTATTTTATTTTGTGCTTTGTTCCTATCTTCTTCCTTGCTAGCGGTAAAGTGATAAAGGAGAAACCGGCTACCCAGGTGTGTCTTCTAATACTTCTCTTGTTTCCCTTTGTAGGTGCAAACCCTAGCAGTAGGTGTTTTTTCTCTTATAAATCTTTCGTTAATATCGTGCGTACGATCGGTTGGCGTGCTTCTTGTAAAGAACATTGTATATATATATGACTTGATTCCGTAGAAAATACTGCATAAATGATTTCGAATCCGTAGAGAATGTTGCGCGCATAATTTTGAACCCAAAGAAAGATTCCCTTATATGTTTTTTAACCAGAGAAATATACTGCGCATGTAATTTCGAACCTGAAGTAGGATACTGTATATGCACTTGAACTCGAGAAGTATATTGCACATGAATCCTGAAAAAAATACTGTATGGGTGCTTCATATGGACCCGAAAGAATCACTGTATACGAATCCCGAAGAAGAATATTGTATAAGTGCTTCATATGAACCCGAAAGAATTAATGCATATGAATTTGATAGGGTGTAGAATACAACCTAGTTATTATCTATTGTTTATGCTTTCTTTGATATTTTTCTTGTGAATTATGTATTTTACGTGTGTTTTTGAGTTATTAGGTACTCTGGAGTCGCACGGAGGAAAAGAAGAAGGAATTACCCAAATTTGAGCAAAAAGGGCAAAAAGGTCATTTCAGGGGAGAACATTATCTGGATCCCAGCAATGGTTAAGGGGAAGCTCTTTGGAGGAATACTAAACAAAGTTCAGTCAAGGTTAAGGGGTTGCCATCTGGGTGTCCCTTATCATTCATGAGTAGGTGTAAATATCCTGTGTGGTTGCATATGTGGGGCGCAAATAGTTATCCAATGATTGACCTAACCCTAAAATTAAGACACTCCCCCATTCTTACACGGATTATACAGAATCCGTTTATGCCGAGGGATTGAGTGAGATGTGAAATCAGAGAGACGGTGGGATCGATTCATAGAGGAAGAGATGGTGACTGTTAGATCTATAAAACTTAGGGTTCAGTTCTGAAAATTGAAGAGAATCGAGAAGGGTTACGATGGATCGATCTAGAGTTCGCTGTGGAGATATAGGTGATGAAGCTGTTGCTGTTGAAAAGGGTTTGTTGGTGGTCAAAATTGTGAGATTAATGATTAGGTCTTGTTGTGGAGGAGAAATGGAATTTGGTAACTGAAATTGAAGAACAAACTGCTAAATGATGAAACCGAAGATGGGTTTTGAATTGAGCAGTGAACTATAGAGAAGGAGAGAAATCAGGTCACTGCAACTGAAATTAGGAGATGGGTTTGCCTCTAAAACAACAGGGTTCTAAGGGAAGTCGAAGAAGAGGATTCAATGGAGATGAAGGTGGTTTTGTTTCTTTTCTGTGATGAATCAATTAGGGTTTGGTATTTGGATAAAGGTTTGATAAATAGTGTGAGCTAATGGATCAGTAAACCTAAATCCGAGAGATTGATAAAGGTTTGAAGGAGGAATTGATATTACAGAATCCGTGAAGAAGCTC
>JAJJWX010001402.1:0-14570 GCA_023529315.1 Papaver bracteatum | reverse complement strand
CTGAATCGAGAGGTGGTACTTGCGCTAGCCTTTGCCGCTTCTAAACTCCGAACATATTTTCAAGCTCATCGTATAAGGGTGCTCACCAAATCGCCTATCAAAGCAGTTTTGGACAGTGCAGGGCGATCAGGAAGAATCTCTAAATGGGGAGCCTTAATAAAATAGTATGATGCCGTGTACGAGGCAAGAACGGCGATCAAAGGGCAGGTAATGGCCGACTTCTTTGCGGATTTCCCTCTCAGTGATGAACACGAGGTGGAAGATATACCGGGGATGATGGAAGAACAAGAAGAACCTGCTGATCTGCTAGCCTCTAATAGTCCTACACGGTGGGAGGTTTTCGTCGATGGGGCATCGAACAAGGAGGGATCGGGCCTCGGTCTAGTATTCACCATGCCCAAGGGGAGGAAGATGGTACATTCATTCAGACTAGAATTCAAGGCAACAAACAACGTCACCGAGTTTGAAGCGGTAATCCATGCTTTACAAATAATTGTGGAAATGGGGCTGCAAGAGGTCCGCTTGACAAGTGACTCACAATTGGTGATCCTAAAATTACGGAGCCAATATGCTACACACGATCCTGTGCTGCAAAAGTATTGTGAGCTCGCCCAATTTTACATCAACCAAATACTGAACGTTAAATTCCGCCACATTTGTCGAAAAGATAACAGGCACTCGGACGCTCTATTGTACATCGCCTCAAAACTAGTAGACCCCAGCATCAAAGGCATTCGTGTTATGAGGCTCCTTACCCCTTCAATCCCAGAAACACCTGAAGTACGGATCGATGTTGCTATTAACACAGCTGAGCGATACAAAGAGGGCGATTGGAGAAAGCCGATACATCAATACCTGGAGACGGGCGAGCTACCCAAGGGTCGGACCGAGATAAATAAAATCAAAAGTAAATCGGGCGCATACGAGTTAAGGGAAGGGATTCTATATAGTAAATCTTACTTAGGACCACTCCTACGATGTTTAAGTAAAGAAGAGGGCCACATAATCCTGCATGAATTACACTATGGAGCCGCCGGAAATCATAGCTTAGGGAGAAGCTTATCGGCCAAGGCAAAGACGATGGGCTACTTTTGGATGTACATGAATGAAGATGCAAAGCAAATGGCGAAAGCTTGTGAAGAATGTCAGCGGTTTGGGAAGAAAATCCATGCTCCAGGAGTACCTTTAAACTCAATTATAAGCCCGTGGCCCTTTGCTAAGTGGGGAATAGATATTATCAGACCATTGCATGTAGTAACAGGGCAAAGCAAGTATTTGATCGTGGCCACAGATTACTTCACCAAATGGGTAGAAGCTGCACCACTAAGGCACATCCAAGACAAAGATGTCTTCAAATTTATCTGGGAACATATCATTTGCCACTTTGGGGTCCCCGCATCTATCGTATCTGATAATGGAAAACAACTACAAGGCGAGAACATCAATCTTTTGTTCAACACTTATAACATCAGGAAGAGTAAAGCTACCCCGATTTACCCCGTAGTAATGGGAAAATGAGATCACTAACAAAACCATCGCCGATAATATGAAGAAGAAATTGGATGGGGAATACGGTAATTGGTGTGAGGAGCTATATAATGTCCTATGGGCGTACAGAACCACACGAAGGGAAGCTACGGGATTCTCTCCGTTCACGCTCACTTACGGAACCGAGGCAATCCTACCACAGGACAGAAGATTGGAGGCGGAACGTCTCGTCCGATCTAATTCTGGCAAAACTTGACGATTTGGAAGAAACAAGAGAGATGACACTAAAAAAAATAGAGAACTATCAAAGAAGATTACAGCGAGAATACAACAAGCGCGTTCGACCGAGAGAATTTTACCCAGGGCAACAAGTGTTGAAGTTTTTGGCTGAATGGGAGCGACAAAAAGGGCGGAAAAACTAGCACCAGTGGGCAGGCCATATATAATTGCATCTAAAGCGACGAGAATCGTATTCGGCTCGCGACTCGACGGGACGAAAGAGCTCAAACCATGGAACATCAAGTATTTGAAACTCTACCACCCCTGAATGGAAATGCGAAGAAAAGGTAAGCATACTTGTCTTCTATCTCTTTGAAACCGTGAGGGGTATGAGATAGGTCAGGGGCGACTAAAGGTCATTCGTACTCGGGGCAAAGCCAGTGTGGAAGTGCCGAGGTGACTTACACTCGAATAGTCATTCGTACTCGGGGAAAAGCCAGTGTGGAAGTGCCGATGTGACTTACACTCGAATGGGCATTCGTACTCGGGGAAAATCCATTGTGGAAGTGCCGAGGTTCCTTACAGTCGCCTGGATATTCGTACTCGGGACAGTGGCAGTATGCAAGTACCGAGGTAGCCTAAGGGTTCTGGTGGTTGGAAACCAGTTCCAAAGGTTGTTAAGATGCGAGGTCTTCTCAGCTAGGTGACCTACTTACATTTGAAAGGTCGCCCCATCGCAGGTGGTCAGTGTCCACTTTCCCGAGATTGGTTGGTCGATAACCGCTGGGGATATCGGGCCTAAAACTAGGTTGACTGGTACCCTTCCACTGAATCCAAGAGATAGTGATGAGATACCCCAATCAGGATATGGCATTGGGCCCAATGACCCTCCTTGTTGGGTGTGTTCGACAGAAAAGGTTAAAATACTAACGTACACAATTAACAATTGCAGAACGACATGCGAAACAAAAGCTAAATCGATAGCGTCATACGCCCATTAACAAAGTACGGAGAGTGTAAAGCAACCATACGAAATGAAAAGTACGAGTAAAAAAGAAAGCATCGGCGACGCAGCACCCCCAGTTAAACAAACAAGAAGTATTTCAAAGGTAAAACGGGGAAGAGGTGTTCAAAGAAATTTACAACCCAGAACAAAGGGTGAATTAGTGATGCAGCACTACAAAAAGAGAAATCAAGCTTTAGGAGGAATCGCGACAGCCCTCTTTTGCGCGACCTCGCGCCGTTTATTCTCGACCCACTCCTCAATGCCCGTCCAAACCTTCTCGTCCACCTCCTCTGCATGAGCGACGCGATCCTCCTCGAGTTGCTGGGTAAGCTGAGAAGTAGTTTCCTCGGCATCGGCCATCTTGAACCCAACGTCTCGACCGCCTTCAATCGCGTCGAACCTCTAGATCCAACTCCTGAGAACGCTTTTGTTCGGCTGGGATCACAAACACAGAGCATTATTCAGTAAACACGGTTTAGAAATTTTGCAAGAATAGGGCGTAATCTAAATCTAAGGAACGGCCTCAACACATCGTCTAAGAGACCTGAAAATGCTGGTAAAACTGACTGAAGCGACTCTACCAACTTGGATAACTCATCCTCGGTCTTCGAAAACTTCATGGTTAACTCGTTATAATGTTGTTCGTTGAATTAAGTTGTCGGGCGAATTGTATGTTCACCCCACTCGCCATTAAGAGGTTACGCGACACCGGAAGCATCAGAAGTTGTGACCTACTCATTCAATTTCTCCCACCACTTTGTCAAATTCACCCACTTTCCCAACAAATCCCTTTTCGTTAGCTCTACTACATCTTTGTCCCTCAAAGTCGTCGACGATCCTCGTGGAGGTCTCGATTACCAGAATCAAAGCGTCTACCCACGCTCTAAATTTGTACAAAGCAACTCTCTCTAAGAAGATGTTGAGAAGAGCCAAATGAGCCCGGAAATTGTCTATCTCTTCAGGTCATACTCAAACGGCGATATCGTTCTAGCTCGCCTCTCTCAAGATTTTTTCGATCTCCTCAGATTACGATCTATTTTATCATCTTTGTTTGCCATTCACTTCACTGAGATTCTCCATTAAATCCTTTTCAATATCCCATTTCCTCTTCAGAATCCTAAACTCCGAAGAAGCGTCTAAACCTATACTAGCTACCTCGTCTAGAAGAAGGATACCCGACTCAGGATACTGGTACGATAAACTCAATCAACATAATTTCAAAGTTACAGAATTATGACATACCTTGGGCATCAACGAGTTTAATTTCTAGCTCGCGCGCACGACTCCTCTCGTTCTGCAATTGAAGTTGGGGAGACTCTAGCAGCATCCTTTCTCTGTGGATATTGGCGGTATCCAAGCGTACCCGATTCATGATCTGACACAAGTAAACATGATTAAGCTGAAGGCGACAAAAAGGACGGAAGTAAGAAATGGGGCATCACCGAGCTAAGTCGAGTTACACGCCACCGTGTCAAGAGTCTGGGCGATATCGCCATAGTGGGGCACCACATTAAGCATTTCTTCATCAGTATATGCTCCAAAGTCAGGGGAAGTAAGCGCTCCAAGAGAGTTCATGATAGGACCCGAGATAGTAAAAGAGGTTTCAACACCAGACGAGGACCCGCCGGTAATCTGGGGTAGACGATGAAATACTTCTGATTCAGCATTAACGGTATTTCCTAGTTCGGGCGCCTTCATGGGTTCCTGTTTGTCGGCCAATTCAGGATTAATGACCACCACAGGACCAACATTCTCGCCAATTTCCTTCCCCTCACCCTTGTCACCCGATCATCACCGAATAGGTCATCCTCATCCGGAATATCGTAGATTGGTTTCTTCCTTTGCTGAGGCTTGGCAACCTACTTGACCCTAAGAGGATTACGCCTAAGGGGTTGAGGATCAATCTTCTTTACATCGGCCTCATCACCATCGCGCCTAGGAAATTTCTGCACAATGCCTCTCGTCAGAACATGTGAAGGCAAAAAACAGGGGCAAGTACATGTACTTATAATAAAATCACTATGTTTGTTACCTTCCCCGGTCTTCCCAACCCTTGTGCTAGCACCTCTTTTCTTCGACGATCCGGCAGTCTTGGTAGAATCTCCCTGAGGTTTTAATAACAACAAACAGCCAATTAGCGTCAAGGCTAACAAGATAGAAATCGATAAAAGAGGAAGGATACACATACCTACCTTATCAGCCTTGTCATCATTAACCACCCAGAAAGGATAGGGCTCGGCGGGAAAAGGAGGCGACGAAAATCTACCATGTAAAATGGGACCTCGGACAAGGAGTGGAACTCGGGGGTAAATCGGGTCATTGGTATGACGGGGTCTCCTGTTAGATCCTTGGCCAAGGGGATCGACATCCAGCATCATCCTTTCAACATTTTTGGGCATAGTCCTGTGATGATGAGGAATAGCAGCAAAACCGGCAAGATCACCCAAGGTTGAAGTACCAGCTCAGTAGTTGGCAAGGAAATTGGCAACGGTATACCCCGGAGCGTCCTCGGGCTTATAGGTTGACCACTCGGAGGTGGAGCCGTGACCATCCCGGCGAGCTCTCCATTCATCCATAATTCGAAAAGTGTTGCCAGTCCATTGAACAAGGGCGCGATAAGTCTTGAACTGAGAAAGAACTTCATAGTAGAAAGGGTTATCGGGGTGATACAAAGGAAGGCAAAGACCTAGATCCAGCTGGCCTTGAGTAATAACCACGCAGTTAGCCAACTGTTCGTGCTTCCCCACGTCGGACTTCTTCAAAACGATGTTTTGGCCCGAGATCGTGTAACCAGTGATTATGAAGATCGTACTTCTCTTTCAGCTGCTCAATGAACTCTTCGTCAGAGAGATCTTTCACCCTTTTCTCGGACCTGCAAGAAATAGGAGAATCATCAGGAAAGATAGATATCATGGCGCGATCATCGTGCTTAGAGGGACTATCAAACGAAAACAGGGAAGCAAGGGGGAAAGCATCAAAATCGTAAAAAACATCGTCGACAGACCTTTTTTCAGTCATGGAGGGAGAAAAAGCCATGGACGCAAACAGTGCAGAACTGAGAAATCGGTGAAGAAGGCTGGGACGATGAGAATGTAACCATAGCTACTGTGACAATCAATAAGGAGAAGATGAAAGAAGAAAATCAAGAAAACGAGGACTTTTAGAAGAAGAAAGTGGCGAAGAAATCTCGAAGAGAAGGTTGCAGCGGCGGGGAACTGGAAAGAAATGGTAAGGAAGAAGAAAGAGAAAAGGAAGCGGTCTATTTAAAGTGGAGAAGTTATAACCGACGCCGACGGTTACAAGTAATAAAGTGGAGTCAATGGGGTACTGCGTGATGGAATTTGCGGCATGGACAAGGACGTGGGCAGCTGAGACGACATTATTCCACTCATGTCTGCTACACGAGCGAAAGAAGTGGCATAAATGTAGGTATAAATTATTCGCATGGCTAGGTGGCAACATCTTAAGCTACGATACACCCAAGAAGGAAGAGAAGAGAAGCATAGAATAGAGATTGTCAGGCGCGAGATTTAAGAAGCCACGTGGATCGGGCATGATTGCTCTACAACTGTCGGACAAGACTCGATTCCATACTTCTAACAGAGCTAATAAGACAAGACACGGTGGGTCAAATGAGGAGCGATAGTCCAATGGATAAGAAGATACGTGTCACATCATTCCATAAGAACACCCGAAGGAATCGGCTCGGACGAGAGACGGGCGAAGGAATCAAAATATATCGGCCACATGCACAAAAGAAGGGACGACATAAGATGGCCCGACCACAGAACTTCAGATTAGATGTAATATGACTAACACCCTAGTATGGTTGTATGTAACCCTTCCTATAAATAAAGGAACTTATATCCAAGAGAGGGAGGTTGAGAATTGGAGAGAGAGACTTGATATCACACCAAGTAAGAAGAAAGTGAGAAGTGAGTTGATCGTTTAAAGGAATTTGGGTTAAGAGCAACATCTTTGTAACACTTTGAAGTAATAAGATTCACCCTTTCACCCCCGTGGACGTATGTAATCATACCGAACCACGTATATCTTGTGTCCATTGTTGAGTCTTTATTTTCATTTGCATGAGTAGAAGGTTTTTATCCTTTGGATGTAGTTTGTAGTAAAATGCATCTACACTTATCATATCCTTTTCTTTTTCTTATTTATTTCTCTCTCGTATTTAAAATCAATCACGAGAAATGTCTTAACTTCCCAAATATAAGTTGGATTTTAATAAAATTTATATTTTTGGAAAGGGCTCGAAAATCTCTACAAAACAAGATCCATTATTGATATGAAATTCGTAAAAAAAAAAAATATTTTTTAAACCAGGCCGAAGATACATTATGTACCCAGGTGCATCTGGCCAAAATTTATTTCCTATAAAAATATGCAATATGCACCCAGGTGCAACCTGGCCAAAAAAGAAATCATAGAAAAATATGCAATATTCACCCAAGTGCAACTTGACCAAAAAAAATTCATAGAAAAATATTATGCTTCCAGGCAAAACCTAATTTATTTATTTTCTATAAGAATATGTATTAAATATTATGCATCCAAGTACAACTTGGTCAAAACATTTTTCCTATAAAAATTAAAAAAATATCCATTATGCACTTGGGTGCAAATAGCCAAAACCTATTCCCCGTCAGAATTATATATTATACACTCAGGTGCATCTTGTGTACTTCATGGATAAATCTAGGTTTATCCTGCTAATCACCTATAACATATTATACACAACCAAAATTATTAGTTCATGATAACAAGCAACAAATCCACCACCATTACCATCACGTTCACCATAAAAAACCTCAACCAAACACAAGTATTAAATAATAAAAATAAAAATAAAAATTAAATAGATATACATTATGCACTCGGGTGAAATCTGGCCAAAATATTTATTCTTTTAGGATAAATATTATGCACTCATGTGCATCTTGTATTGGAAAAACCTTTTTTCATCTTTAAGGCCCTTTACATAACAGTTTATTGCTGATTTTGAGTTCTCGTACAAACAAAATTAAAAAAAGTTCATACATGCACATACTTTCTCACATACTCATGCATAATTATTATATCACTGCTCGCATACCTTTAATAAACATCTAAAGAAATGTTTATCCCATTTTCATCTTCTAGTCTAGTCTTCAACTTTCCCTTTTCTACTAGTAAATAACTTTCCCTCAATCATCCCACAGTTCCTATATTTAAGTTGAAATTCAGTCACTCACCCCAATTTGGTTAAATCGACAAACAAAAAATTGAAAAAGCTAAGTGATTGGAATTACATTGGATTAGGAGAAGCATAAATAAAGATATTAGAATCCTTAAAGTTTTCAAACATATATTTTTGTGGATGGAAATAAAAACACCATCCTCCTTCCTCAATCATCACTAACCAGTAACAAATTGAAATCAAAAGAGTATGATGAGAAATTGCAATTCACCGATCTATACCTAGATAACAATCCTAACTTTACCCAATTAACATCATAAAAAGACAATCTTTAAGAAATCATATTTAGCCAATTGACTCCCCTTCTCTGCTATTTAATCTTCTAAATTTCAATCTCCGGATCTTAACACGATTCCAACTCCATACCCATCAGAATATCATTATTCTTGTTAAAATCATCACTAAATAAAGAAAAATTGTTAAGGTTTATTCTTGATTATGTTTGATTGTCGTAGAAACAGATTTAGTGGACATGGAGGAAAAGACACGCACAGAGAGCTACATGCAATTTGAAGAAACTAGATCAAGAGAAAGATACAGTTCTTGTAAGAAAACGAGGGTATTTTAGACAACTAAGAGAAAATCAGTCATAAAAGGTTGGGCATAATATCCAAAAAGGACACTAGGACCATAAAATTTAGGGCTGCACAAAACCGAACCGGAACCATGGAACCGAACCGAAACCGAAGAAAATAAACCGAACCGAACCGAAACCATATTACCTGGTTACTGATATGGTTGTTAGTTCCCTGAAACCGACGGTGATGGTTTCGGTTATGGTTGGCACCAAAAACCGAACCAAAAAAACCGAAAAAACCGATTGCTCGTATCTATAGATTTCATAAGCTAATCATAGCCATAGGATTTAGGTTAATTGGTATCTAAAGTAATGCTAGCCATTGATTTTAGGTGATAAGTCTAGTTTATTTTATTTTCTGAGAATCAACTCCTTCGATTCTTCCAAAACTTCTTCTTGTTTTCTTCTCCTTCTCGTATTTTTCTTCTCCCTCATACCAGATCTAGATATGTAGACGTATATTCTTCCCCCTCACATCAACGAACTACCATTCCAATTTCTTCTCAAGCTCATCCATCATTAATCATTCTTCAAACCCAATTTTGTTTGTTGGTCGTGTTATTGAAGAATACTAGTGACGTTAATGAATGATGAAGATGGTGGTGATAACAGAAACAAGAAGTTCCTGATCTCTACCAAGTGGTGATGTTGATGATTCTAAAGATAAATCTCAGGTTTAATTAATAGATTGTTCTTGTGGTTTACCTTTGTTTTCCATAAAGTTCTGATTTTTCTTTATTACATCTTGTAACCCTTTCTCTTCCTGAATGTATACAACTCAAAAGGTTGTTTCAATCTTAAATTCATCTTAAATTATAAATTAATCACGTATTCATCTTAAATTCAAAATCTCTATAATTTTTTCATTCTACATTTTATCTAGATTGATTAGTTTTGTCTTGATTGACTGATGAATGTTGAAAGGGTTGTGATGGATTGATTATTTTTTCATCAGGGTTTGGTGATTGTTTATCTAATTATGGGTTTTTTGTTTTCAATTTTATGTTAAAGTTGAACTGAAGAAACATATCTCATGTTCTCTTCAACTATTGAAGCTTTCAAGGTAAATTATTTCATCTTTAGTAAAGTTGCTAGTCAGTTTTGTGAAACTGACAGAAATAAAAAAAATCAGTGATGGTTAACCAAAAACCGAATGGTTTTATATAAAACCGAGTTGGAACCGAACCGAACAAAACCGAACTACCTTAATGGTTTCATTGGTTTTCTCTTTGAGAAAACCGAGTGCTTTGGTTTCGGTTATGGTTTTGTCAAAAACCGATGAAAACCGAACCATGTGCAGCCCTAATAAAATTTGAATTCTTGGATATTAGAAAAGTGCTAATATTTTACCAGTCCATTAGACCCAGGAATTCAAATCTAAGGGGTAATTAACCAAAAAACTGCTTATTAAATACAACCACCACCACACACCGCCGCCACACGCCTGTCGTCAATATTAGGTGTCAACAACTGAATTTGATTCAAAAAATCAAAAAATCAAAAATATGTGTCAAATTTGGTTGTTGATTCCATTTTTCTATTGTTGATACACAAACATTGGTTGTTGACTCCCTAAACTAAGGTCAATTTCTATTGTTGATACATAAATATTTGTTGTTGATTCCTTACACTAAGATCTATTTCTATTGTTGATACACAAATATTGGTTGTTGATTCCATTTTTCTATTGTTGATACACAAATATTTGTTGTTGATTCCTTACACTAAGATCTATTTCTATTGTTGATACACAAATATTGGTTGTTGATTCCATTTTACCATTGTTGATACACAAACATTGGTTGTTGACTCTCTAAATTAAGGTCAATTTCTATTGTTGACACACAAATATTGGTTGTTGATTCCATTTTTCCATTGTTGATACACAAACATTGGTTATTGACTCCCTAAACTTAGGTCAATTTCTATTGTTGATACACAATTATTTGTTGTTGACTCCTTACACTAAGATCAATTTCTATTGTTGATACACAAATATTGGTTGTTGATTCCATTTTTCCATTATTGATACACAAACATTGGTTGTTGACTCCCTAAACTTGATACACAAATATTGGTTGTTGATTCCATTTTTCCATTGTTGATACAAAAACATTGGTTGTTGACTTCCTAAACTAAGGTCAATTTTTATTGTTGGATGTGTTCAAGACTTAATCTCATTCTAAATGAACTATAATAAATAGATTGATACGAAAGGTGCAACCTTCATCTATCTCCGCAAAATTACAGTACCCCTAGATTGTTGCTGCGAAGCTAATCCGTCTACTCTCGGCCAGCAACAATTTGAAAAAAACTAATCTAAACTAATTAATATAATTAAAACTGATGAAAATAAATTCATTGGCCTGCATAAACTCGCCAAAAAAATGAAATAGTAGTTAATTAAGGGGATATACACAACAAATCTGCTTCTAGGAGATGGTTAAGTAACCTTTCGTTGTTAAAAATAAATTAAAGCTAAATATCGAACAACCACTAGTTGTAAATGGATATGGGTCCGAACAGAAGAATTTCAAGTAGATACAAAATTGATTAGTTACTAACTTCATAAATTTCATTGGTTCCTTAATGTTTACTGTAATCATAAAGCTACAAATTTGGTAAATCAATGCGAGTGAATTACAAACATAAGTTCTGATCTAACAATGATAGTCAACACACCATATTGTGTCTAATAAATCGGACACTAATAAATGGTAACCAAAGAAATGTGAGGAAACTAACCTTACCAGGAACGCAAGGCGAACATGCTTTTCAATCTTATGCCCACAACGTTATTGAATGGTCTTTAAACTTGTATTTCCACACACCTGGTACACCACTGTCTCCATCACCGTTACCTCCACTGCTTCACATTCTCAAAATTTTCACCACCTTCTACATCACTAACTCTTGTATCACTGCCATGATTCAATCCCACCTCCTACCCCAAACATCCACCACCACCACTACCATAACAGACACCAATACCAGTGCTGTGACATCCACCGCCAATAAACACCGTCGCCTGAAATGGTAAGAACATGGAATAATTTACATGTTTCAGAAATAAATCTCAATTGAAAATCGAAAAAAACAAGGAAATTAAGTCGAATCAACACCAAAAATCAAATTTAGCGTGGAGTTCAATCAGATCTGATAAAATTAGGCCACTACTTACCATGACAGTAAGAGAAAGAACTTATCTTTTAATTCGATTATGATGATTGTATATTCAGATCCTCTTATTGATGACGATTTTAATCGTCTCTTCCCAATAGATACATACAAGTCTTTACGAACACACATCGTTATGATCGATATTAGGTTCTTCAAGATGGATCAAAATGAAATCTAAATAAAATCTAATGTTTTTGATGCAAAACAGATCAAAGTTCTTATGTTTTCGATTGGTTTCTGAATATGCTTCTAATCGTGGAGGACATGATGGTGGCGGCGAAAGGAATACGGGGAAATGCTGTTGTTAAATCAATCTAAATCAGGTGGTGATGCTACTGCTTGTGATGGGTTTGCTGGAAGCATAAGAGGTGTCGAACCGATGACTTAGATCGGTGGAGGTGGTGGTGACTCAAGATGTACTCGGTGGAGATGACGATAAAGAAGATGAGTTTCCTTTTTTAGTAATGAAGAAGAATAAGTATCGAATAGATTAGGGGTATTAAAGGAAATATCTTCTAATTGAATTTCCTTGTTTTTATATTAGGGGTATTAATATAGTGAACAAGGGTATTTTTGAAGCCCATGAGAAGGAGGGGCATTTATATAATTCCCACAATAAAAATACTCCCTATGTTCCTACTTAATAGGCTGGTTTTGTTTTTAGAGAAAATTAAGGAAATTAAAAGAACTAATCATTGAAAGTGGTCCTCATGACACTTGTCAATAAAAGAAGTGAAGTGAAATGGTCCCCATGACACTTGTCAACAAAAGAAGTAAAGAGTGAAATGGTCCACATGACAATTGTCATCAAAAGAATTTAAGAGAAAAGTGGTCCCAGAAAACTAAAGTAACATTTGACTTTCCCAATTAGGAAACCAGCCTATTTTTTTGAAACATGTATTTTTAGAAACCAGCCTATTATTTAGGAACGGAGTGAGTATTAAAGAAAAAACGAATAAGAGTAGGTATTTTTCTAGCTGTGATAATTTGGGTTTTCCATGTACATGTATTGACATTGTGATAATTTTTTGTTTGGTTTGTCCTTTGAACTAGAGTTTCAGATCTTCAACTAAAATCAGAATGTAGTGTTATCTAACAGCAAACCAAGAAATCTATCATGCTTGAATGACTTTCCAGTTGTTTTAGCGTTCATATTTCATATACCACGTACAAAAGCAAGCCAAAAGTTGCTTATACATCGTAAAACCAATATGATCGTGCTCTTCTCTGCATTTCAGTTTCATCTTTACTACTACATGAATATTAGATCCTCTTGAACAACTTCTATCGACCATTGGTCTATACTTCACATTAGTTGAAGAAACGAAAAGATGTCACCATACACCAAAGATCACAGATTCATTACCTTCGAGTAAGTCACTTAAACTCAGTTGATATAAAAGTTCCACGCCACTAAATTTAGTCTAATACTGGAAACCTCGGCATCAAGCATTCGCAATGTTCGCAAGGTCTATTGGTTGCATGACTTGAACATTACTGCCTCATGTCTATCTGTTGCCCATTCTTTCGCGAAGTTCTTCCAAGTATACCCCTCATGCGTCGTAGTTATGCTATCTTAAGTAGATTAAAGCTGGTGTCATAGAAAAAAGAATTCAATCACAGTTTTAGCTGATGGGTTAACTCATTTTCCTCTCTTTTTATGCATCTACTGAATACACTAACCATCTTATTGTTTCTGGTTTTCACCCTCGGATACCTAATTTGAGTTGATAAAGTTCAATGGAGTTGTTGACGTAATAATTTATTTTTTCTTGGTAGTATTTTTTAGCTGTTTGAAGTAGGTATTAAATTCTAGGAAACCACGCAAAGCCTCCTCAGGGAAAAAAAAATTCATCATGCTTTTGAGAAATAGCTTTCGTATCCTCCTCACCAACTATTGCGATATAAATAATATTGTTTTTAGTTGATGATGAATCTTGTTTATTCTATCTTGGTGCTGTGATTTTTTTCTTGATGTTGTATATGATATTGTTGTGACTAACTATGGTAGTTACTAAAGCACGAGTCCTCCCATTGCTATCCTCTTTGAAAATTGCAGTAGATCACTTAGAGGGAATTAAAGTCTTCCTTCTTCCATTATATAAGAAAGTATATGCATTCTTGTAACAATTTCAAACTGCGTGAATATCATACTGCCAAGGTCTTCCGAGAAGTAGAATTGTAGCAGTCATGTTGATAACATCACACATAACCGAGTCTTCATACGCAGGAAAGAAATAAAAAAGGTTCACAAGATATTAATGTGTAATATCCCGAGAAGTAGAGCCATTAACCCATCCAACCGATTAAGTATTAAGATGTAGAGTAATTGTAGTACCAGAATATCGCTACGACACTATTCCTGCGATATTAACAACGTTTTTGCGAGCGTTACTGACGATTCTTCAACAACGCTTCACGAGCATTGCAGAACAATTAAAAGAAATTGACGATGGAAGAAATAAAAGAAGAATGTGTTGATCCTGCGATGGCCATCATTCTTGCGATAGGGAATATTATAACGATCGCGATAAGATTGTAGAGTAGATTCGAATTAAGGGGAAATCTTAGCTGTCTTCCATTATTTGTTTTCTTATATAAAGGGCATGATAGATCCAGAAAAAAATGATGTATTTTTGAGAGCTGAGAGAATTTTGAGGAGAGAGAAACTCCAGAAAGAAAGTTGTACTTCTGAGTTTTGATATTTCTTGTAAATCTTCCTGAAAGTGAATTAATAAAAGTGTTGTTGTTCATCCACAATTATGGCTTAGTTTTCATAGATTCTTGACAAGGGTGTAGTGTAGAAATCCTGCAACTACATTTTGGCGTCCAAAAACAGGGAGAATCAC
>JAJJWX010001401.1:0-23204 GCA_023529315.1 Papaver bracteatum | reverse complement strand
GTAACGTCGCTAAAATTTCTCTTCGGCTTCGAGCCGAGTCTAACTTCTTTAGCTAGAATTTTGTAGTGCGCGCGTGATCCAAATAACGTTTGAATATTGCAGTAGAGAGTGCCTTGAACCAAGTTTGGGTGTTCTTGGATAGATGGTTGTCCCCTTAGTGAAATTAATGTGCCTAGTTAGTAGATGTTGTATAAAGTGACGCATGAATGCCACGTAATGGACATGAGCAGCTAGAGGGGCAGTCCCGTCTTTTTTTTTCCACCAAATCTAAATATAAAGAAAATCTTTTGTTTTGTTTTCCATTGAAAATGAAAATCTCTCCTCTTCTTCTGTCACAAATTTTCACTAAAAGCAATCTCTATCAAAGGAATGTTTTTTAGCTTTTTTAACTAAAATTTAAGTTGAAGTCACTCTCCGTTACCGGCTGGGATCATTTTCTGCAAAGGTGGGGTTTCTTTCCTTCTATTTCTTTGTCTCCTAATTTTTAAATTGATGTTTACTTAAATGCAAATGTTATGACCTTACAAAACACCGTTTTAATTGAATCATTTATACGAATCTGAAAGGGGTTGTTTGAGATATTTTTCAGTAACCTTGAATTTGATGAACCTTGCCCATAAATTTTCTCTAAGCTCTGCATGTCTTGATTTCTTTCTGCAGAAATGAATTTTGTTTGAAACCTTACATTTTACCTTGCTCATTTTTCATATAAAATGAACTATGTACGATTCCGGGTTTTATAAATAGTTTGTGTAGACTGAACATGTTTTATAGTCACTTAATTTCACTTCAGATTTATCACAAATCAAGTCTTGGATACATGCTTGAACCAGCTTATTATCCGTTTGTTAAAATGATCCAATGGGTTTCATTTTCAAAGTATTGGTTGTGGCTTGAATTCATGAACGAATTCACCTGGTTTTCATTTTAAGCATTAAGACTTGTTTTTTTTTTTAGTAAGTGGGTATTCTAAACTCCCATCAAGAATAAAGTTTATCAATTATGTTCTAGAATTTAAATAAGCCCTTTGCATTATTGATTTAACTCCAGCCATAACCAAAGATTGAAATTTTTTTTATGAATTTTGTAGTATCTTCTAACCTTGTGGCTTGAAATTTTCAACCAACAATTTATTTACGCCACTAGTTTGATTCCTTTCAATCCAGTTTTACAACTCACTTGGAAAATGTGGTGACAATATAAGTTGACCCCTTTATTTTGTGTTTTCTTATGGCTAATGTATTCCTTGTTTTCTGTCGAATATCTGTGCAATTGGGAAGGACTTTGCGAGATGATTTTTATGTGTATTTTAGTCATCTTTAAGCCTTACTTTTCCCTGTAAATTTCTTAAATGCTGTAATGCCTATTGTGAGTGTTTCCTTCTTGTAAAAAAAAGCTTAATAGGAAACTAGATGACTCTACTATAGGAATGTCAACCCGGAAGACCGTTAGCTGTAACGGTGGATGGTAACCAGAACTACCCTGACATCGGCGCTGGCCAGAAGAATAGTAGAGTAACTTAAACTTGATTTACAACTCTTTATCTTGTTATGAATTTCAATTGTGCAAGGCTTTTCATTTGGAATTATTTTAGTTGTTGCTCTTGTCCATTCAAATTTACATAATTTGCCGTTATAACTCCTACTGGGCTGTGGCTCACCCCGTTTTGGTTTTGTTTTCCCACAGAGTACGAGAAGAGCTTGCAGCTGTAAGCCGTGAAGAGCTTACCGCGGGCTTTTAGCAAGTCAAAATTTAGTATTTTGTTGTTCATAATATGTATATCACGGGGATGGATCTAAATTTGGGGATCTCGTTTGCTGGATAGTTCATATCAGTATTTGTCTTATGTTTTCTTTTGTCGTATTTTGGTGTATGTATGCAACTGTTATCGACTAGTGCAAGGTCTGGTTTTTGGTGGGTGTATTATTCTACATACAGAACCTTAGCATACTAGCAGGTTTCATTATATATATATATATCTTGTGCAAGGTTTGATCTCGGTGTGTATGCCAACCTTCTCCCATATACAACATCATTTTAGATTTTTATGTGTACCACTGAACTTTCAAATGTCAACCACAAGACTAGCTTGGATGGAAACTGTGTGCTCCACTTTGTTTGTTTTCTTTGAAATGTTATTTACAACTAACTGCTCATTTCCCTAATTGGTTTAGTATATTTGAACTAGTAAAATTGCCAAATCTAAAGACCACCCCTTCTTAAGTATTTTAAATCAAATCATATGTGATTATGCTTTTGTGCTCTCCTTTCTCATAAAAATTCCTATTTGTAAATGCATCCACATGTTTTTACTTACTTTTATCGTTACACTTTAATCCATTTACATCTTTTTAGACAGAAATATTCTTTGGGCCTAAACTGGAACCATACTCTTCACTTGAACGTACCCGACTATGATAGAAAGGCTTTGATCTTCCTTATCAATTTTGAAACTTAAGTCTACAGTTTTCTCTGTACGTAAAATTCTTATGTGTAATTCATAGCATCTCGGTCATACTGGTGCTATACCAAGATGTCTAGAATTCCTGTTTTAAAATGAAAATACACTGTATACGACAAGTGATTTCTTTTATTTCTTGTTTCCAGTCGACCATTGGGCTTGGATCCTTTGCTGTTTAAATTCTGAAGTGGGCTTATGTTATGTTTCTATTGCTCTCATTTTCATCTTCGAGTGACTTGACCGGGGTTTAGCCTTGCTAGACGGGTTGAAATCCAACCCGTTAGAAGGAAAATTACTAGTCCGTCACAACCAGCATAAAACGCTTTCACTCCCCTCAACCAGACTCCAAAAGCACGCCAGAAGGTTACATTCACGTATTCATGCATGCCATCATATCAAACCTAAGTATGACCGGGGACTTCTCACCGCATCCCATTCCGTACGATAGTCCAAGATTCGGAAGATGGTTTGAAGGATTAACTTGGAACAAAGTCCCGAAAGACTTGATAGCAGCGCATCGAAAATGGAACGTCTCCTTATTTCATCCCGGGGCGCCAGAAGTTTTCGACCATGCAAGCACTCACAACACATCATCATCACGATCAGAAGGTCCACTGAACAACCTAAGGTTGAGGATGGACCGACGACGCAACCACAATCTCCAAGATTATCCCTAACATGATCGTTTACGAGCATACATTTCATCCATCCATCCCAAGAATACAACGGAATTTTGGTAAATTTTTGGAATCCACTGGAGAGACACTGCAGACTAAAACACGGATCCAGACGAACAACAGAAAAACAGAAGAGGGCCAATACCTCTTTTCATGCGGACAATTTTTAGAGCTTGAACAGAATGAATATTCCTTTTTGCTCCATGGACGGGAATAGGTGATCAAGGGCTACGATCACATACCCGGACCTGCAACATCCCTCCTGACTTCTTCTTGATTTTCACTGTCGAGCCATTTTCACCTCCAAAGCGAGCTCAAAACCTAAATATTTTCGCGTGGGGAGATACAGAATTCTGTTTAGTGTCCGATAAAGGGGCGGACCATCAAAATCCGAGTCCGTACGCGGATTCTACAGCGATTCTAGTAAAGGGCGCTAATTAGGGTTTTAGCGTGTCAAACCCTAAACCGCAAGCGCTTCCCTTGCAAGCGCTTCCCTTCCAAAGCGCTCCCCTTACTAGCTTCATGCCTTTCCAAGCGCTTTACAAAGCGGCCCACACCCGTTCTATGCCCGTCAGTGCTAATGGGTCCCCTTCATGCCAAAGTCCATGCTAGCAGCCCCGCCCCGCGTTCCAAAGCCTAGCCCTGAAGACACCCAATCATGCCAGGATTTGTGCAAAGCTACCAGATGAAAGGATTACGGATGTTACCTACCTCTAGAAGAATATTTTTGAATAAGGAAAGAATCCCATGTTAAAGTCGTGCATGAAGAAAAGCAATCGGTCCCACAAGAGCAAGCCCTGCCACTCCCAAGACATCCACGCTTTCCTTGCCAGTGCCAGTCTTGCCAGCGCTCCATATTCAGTTTTTGAAACAATCCGCCATCAACAGTTTGTGCTTAGATTATGCCCACACCATGCCAAGGGCATGCCAACATAGCAGCGCTACCATGCCAAGGGTATGCATGGTTTGGATGGGCCTCACCCCCTCCAGAACTGGGGACTTACATTCGAACGATCACTCTCAAGACACAACTTCACCAGGAGTAAATACTGTGAATACCTAATGGAAGAAAGAGTAACGATTTTCCTCTTATTGTGGGCGTAACGTTTTGGGTTAAAGAGAAAAAGAACTTCCTAGTCGAGTCAAATAAGGAAAGAGGCAACCAAGCCCTTGAAGATAAATCACCAAACAATACGTGCCATGTCTCATCCTCACCGCTATTGGTCATCTACACACGTATCACCCCACCAAACCACGCCTTGTCATGGCCGCACCAGGCCAAGCCATTCTCTCCACTGACGCGGCCACACCATGCCTAGTCGCTCATGTATGCCATTGCCTCAGCCAGGACCACGCCACCCCTTGGCCCCTCGATCCTATCCGTCCACTTGCGTTGCCTCCTAAGAACGCGCCCCCTTTGCCTTGGAGATGTACAACTAGACCAAGCCGGTAACTTTTGCCTCACAACTCTACGGTCTACATTCCCAGTACAACTTATGCAGGGCCGCCAACACGGGAAGCCAAAACTCTCTTTACCACTCAAAAAGGTTAGTCGGATTCTCCTGGCCATCTTTGCAATGATTTACACCTCGATTCCGTCCTTGTCTGTCACCATCATATGCTTACCTCGCAACAAGGCACCTATTCCGAGCTAAGCAGGGGATTTAATGTTGATGGTGGTTTTTAGCTTAGGGTTAAAATCGTAAGACACTAAACCTTAGCAGACAATAATGTCACAACATTTAAAGAAACAAGCATTTACTAGGCACATTTACTGAAACCTTTAATGTGTCTCTAAAATAATTACCGGGGTATATTTTTCAAATTAGGGTTACAACGAGCCAAACCCTAATTCCCACGTGTGCCAATGGCAAGTCATGCCAGCCACACTAACCGCGCCAAAGCATGCCAACCATGCTAGCCAATGGCAAATCATGCCAGCCACACCGACCGCTCCAAAGCATGCCAACCATGCTAGCCGCACCTCTATGCCAACGACAAATCATGCCAGCCACACTAACCACGCCAAAGCATGCCAACCAAGCTAGCCGCACCTCTGTGCCAATGGAAAATCATGCCAGCCACACCGACCGCGCCAAGGCATGCCAACCATGCTAGCCGCACCTCTGTGCCAACGGAAAATCATGCCAGCCACATTGACCGCGCCAAGGCATGCCAACCATGCTAGCCGCACCTCTGTGCCAATGGCAAATCATGCCAGCCACACTAACCGTGTTAAAGCATGCCAACCATGCTAGCCGCACCTCTGTGCCAATGGAAAATCATGCCAGCCACACAAACTGCGCCAAAGCATGCCAACCATGTTAGTTGTACCTCTGTGCCAATGGCAAATCATGCCAGCCACGTCGACCGCGCCATGCCAAACACTTCTCTCCATGGCCCCTCATGCCGCGCCACCATGCTGGCCTTCCCCACGCGGCTACCAAAGTGAAGGCGTGCAATAATCAACGGTTTCCCTTCAATCCCAGGAGAAAATCCCGTCCGTCTAAGGTCCCCTCACAACCTTTGTCCCAAAACCCTAGCTTGATCACGCATCTAGCCCAATCTAGTCATGCCATGCGCCCATGGCTACCCCTTCACCACACATGCCAAGACAAAACCGCACCTAGCCCAAGCTAGTCATGCCATGCGCCCATGGCTACCCCTTGGCCCCACATGCCAAGCCAAAACCGCACCTAGCCCAAGCTAGTAACGCCGTGCGCCCATGGATACCCCTTGGACCCACATGCCAAGCCAAAACCGCACCTAGCCCAAGCTTGTCACGCCATGCGCCCAAGGCTACCCCTTGGACCCACATGCCAATCCAAAACCGCACCTAGCCCAAGCTAGTCACGCCATGCGCCCATGGCTAACCCTTGGCCCCACATGCCAAGCCAAAACCGCGCCTAGCCCAAGCTATTCACACCATGCGCCCGTGGATAGCCCTTGGCCCCACATGCCAAGCCAAAAACGAACCTAGCCCAAGCTAGTCACACCATGCGCCCATGGCTACCCCTTGGCCACACATGCCAAGCCAAACCCAAACCTAGCCAAACTAGCCGCGCCATGCCTTGGCCATAACCATGCTAGTCACGTCATACCAAGCCAAGCGCCCTCGTCTTGGCCCTAGCCATGCCATACGCCCATGGCGAACCCTTGGCCCCATATGCCAAGCCGAACCAAACCTAGTCGCGCCATGCCGAACGCAGTTTGCCTTGGCCCTAGCCATGCTAGTCACGTCATACCAAGCCAAGCGCCCTCTCCTTGGCCCTAGCCATGCCATACGCCCATGGCGAACCCTTGGCCCATCATGCCAAGTCTAAACACACCCTATCCGTGCCACCCTGTTGGCCCTCACTATGCGGCTACATAAACGAAGGCGTGCAACGATCAATGGTTGCCCCTCCTCTCAAGATGCAAAATCTCGACCGTCGAAGGTCACCAGGCTAGCAAGTTCCTCGAGCTCAACTTGCCAAGACACAAGAATGTGTTACATGGTTTCCAAAAACATTCGAGACATCAACACAAACTGGGGGATCCTCTTTGGGTATTGGTTTGGCGGTTACAGCGTACGGCATATACTACGCCCGTCATAAGGAAGTGTCATAGGGGTGAGGCAGTTAGTAAATGTGGGAAGTTATGTGTGAAATGTTCATTGGACATAAAGTACATGTGTTAACGACTTTATGGACATCAATTCCATAACGTTAGCAGTTTCATGCGTTAACCACTTTATGGACATCAATTCCATGCATACTGTTACCACCTCCTCCCATTTAGTTCCTCACTCCTTAATGAGACCAGGGTACGTTTTTACTCCGACTTGTATAAATAGGTCTTACCTATTTCCATTGAACAAAAAAGTTCATACAGGAGATACAACACTCAGAAATACTTACTTGCTAGATCCCCTTGTAAGCTCTCTCACTTTTCTGATAACAAATCGTAGTAACCCAACTACTCTTCCAGAATCAACTATTCTGGTCTCACTACTTCCCTTGCTTCCCTCCCCAAAACCAACCCATTCTCCTCCACTTTGTGACCGAAGCAAGTCCGGAACGGCTATTTCTTGGTTTAGGCTGGACTTGTACAGATTGATCTCTCGGACTTAAAGTACTCCCTTACAGTACATTGTTTAGGGTTTAAATTGTTTCTCACCCGTACACACTCGAAATTACCAAAATCAACAGAAACTATTTTCACCTATAAACAATAGCAATACGACTTTTGTCTCAAAACAGGAGATATAATAAATATACTTTTGAGTGATATATAAGTTCAAGTCTCCACATACCTTTTGTCGATGAAGTTCCTTGAGTAGTTCTTCGTCTTCATATGATGAACGCCATGGAGTCTAGAGATCAACTACATTTTACCATCCTAGTCCGAGACTTAGCTATAAGTAGGTAGAAATCAAGACTTATAGTTTTAGCAACTAAGCTTGACAAACAAGCTTGAGATACCAACGCATGCTATTTCGACCGAGTAGTGCTCTAACAATCTCCTCCTTTGTCAATCTTAGTAATAAAACTATCAATACATATGGAATACAAAATAAATAAACTTTGTAGCTTCTCGTCCACATACTTGATCTCATTGGTTCTTCAACATTACTCGAAATATTCGTCACTTCCAAGTACTCCCATGATTCCATAGATGTTTAATTGAGCATCATAGTTGTTGAATATCTATAACCATAACAATGAGAAAACTATAGCTTTTAATCATTGTTATACAATGTCATAGTATTATTACACAGCATCAAAGTTCCATTGTATCACAACTTCGACAACAATACTATGGTGATATGTATCACTCGCCCGTAGTCAATGCTTCATCTCACATGAAAACCACTCCCCCTTACATAATGATTCGGAAACCATATGTATTTGTACTGTGAACTACACATTAATTCTTGTGACGCCCTGTTTACTAAACCTACTTAGCTAATAAGGTTACAACCTAACTGAAGTATCAAATCTAGATTATTGATCATAAGAATCATAATTACATAAAGTTCTATCAATAATACCCAAACTCTCAGATATTGTATAGATGAATCTCCTTCTGATAGATATGAATACAATAATGTGTTGTTTTACAAAATAAAGATACATATACATATAAAAAAAATACACGGTATCTCTATATCGATAGAGCTCTAGGATACTGAATCGGAAGTCTTCACGTACATCGTCTTATCTGAAAACGGAAACTGAAGTGGGAACGAGTGAGCACATCATCCCAAAAATGGGGCCCAGAGGATATCAATACAACATTCAAGTAATCACTAACATGCTTCACAATTCTACTAATGAAAACGTTACACATCTTTTACACACAACATAGAGCAGAAGATTGCTCCAACTCGCCTCCCCAGATATTGCGTCCATAGTGGCAATATCCGTGAAAGATCCACCACCGGATGGATCTACGAGAATCGAATTAAACAATCTAAACAGATGTTATCCCAACCTCGTCTCACTCAAGGGAGAAGAAGATGCTATGAATAACTCCAGTCTCAAATGATAGCATGGATCCAGATACCGTAAGATATTATCGTGGAATACGTACACCTCATAAAACCAGTTGCCACCATCTAAGTCTAGAATATAATAAGGTTTTTGATTACTATGATCTGACCCCGCACAGCAGGTTCACAAATAGCCCAAACCAGTCATGAACCTAGAATTTCTTCCTAAGTCAAGGTCATAGTAACCCAGTCATACTGCTAAAACTGTTAAATCAAGTATGATATGCATAGAGTAACTTCCCCAAATAAAATGTAGTATATATAATATTTAACCGGGGTAAAGCAGGACTACTAGGTAATATTCAACCGGGGTAAAGCCGGACTACTATCTTAAGACAATAAAAAAGTAATAATATTTATCCGGGGTAAAGCCGGGCTACTAAGTAATATTCGAACAATGTAGCATTGCCCTACTTAACTTAGCCAAGAGCTATGGGGGAAACACAGACACTCTTCGCGGGGAAATCACCCAACGCATATCACACAACATACCCATTAAAATTACAAACAATATGCTTTCAGAAATTAAAGACTCATCTTGCTCGCAGATAAAATAAACTTAATGATTACAAGGAGGTTACAGAGTTCCCACCTGGTTTGATATCAAGCCACGCCTACCTCGAGATCCTCTATCCACCGGTTCATCCTTTGAATCGATCGTTGTTAATAAAGACTAACTGTTAATTACACAAACACTCTAAGAATTTAGCCAATAGGTTCATACAATATCCAAAATATAATTTATACAAGTCTCCAGTTATAGGATGAGTCAAATAACTAACGGTTCTAGTTTTATTAATGGTTCTATAACCTAGTATTAAATATTACTGTCATAAAACAATATCTACTTATCCAAGTATGGTCAAATTGGGTATCATCGGAAATCCCTCGAGAAGTGCTACAACTTTGCAGAAGGAACCGGAAGCTAATTCGGACCAGAAGTGGTCCAAAAACTCTAACTAAGATTTCTGGCCCCACCCTAGCCCAACGGGCCTGATCCGGAACGACCCACTGAACCGGCCAGCTAACCCTCTTACCGACCCATCGGGTCAAACCATGACCCGACCCATTAACCCGATCCACTAACCCATGACCCGACCAGATGATCTCCTGGTGACTCACTGACTTTACTGAGTCAGCAATCTAACTGGGTCATCTTCTTCCCAGAACTCAGAAATTATTCCAACTCTTTTCAAAAGAAATCAGTTCACAGGGTCAACTTCTAAGGTCTATATATTACATACTATAAATCCAAACTAAACACCCTACGGCTCAATAGATTAACGGGATCACTGTCGACAACTTTATCCTACTGAATATTTTCTAATTCTAATTCAAACCTATCTATAAAGTCTCCTACATATGACTACTCACGACTGTTTTTACATACACAGTTCCAACGGGTCGATTTCTAGACACCATATCTCACTCGTTTCTCATCAAAAATTAACAAACTTCATATGACCATAACCATCACAGAGTATACTACAATTTACGTTTATAGAGATATGTCTAATTCAATCATTAAGGTACGGGTTAATTAGTATTTGGGTCGTAAGTTTTGGTATGTCTTTGAGTTTGGGTCGTAAGTTTGTCCGTTTTTGAGTTTGGGTCGTTGACCCCGTTAGTCAACTAAGTCAACCGGTCAAACTGTTAGTGTAAGTCAACTTCAGTTAGTAACGTATTTAGGCATTTTGTCGAGGCTCTAGAGACTTCTTTAGAAGTCGGAATTAAGAGTTTGACCCCATATTAGAAAGAAGAAATAACCACCTTCCAAACGCACTTAAAAAATCCAGATTCCGAGTTCAAATGGTCAATCAAAAGTATGCGCAAACAAGGTCACAAAACTGCGTAGCTACAGATTTCAGCTCGAGCAAGCTATTTTCCTAGGAACATATCTCCTAAACGAAAACTCCGATTGCTAAGCCCCTTTTAATTCATTAAAGACAAGACATAGAGGAACGTTTTTCGTTAAGAAGGTATGCCCTAGTTCCCTACCTATTGGTGCGGTTTTTCAACTTTCGGACAACCAGATTGTCATATGAAAGTTGAAAAACCGTATTTCTGACACAGTTTTCTGCCCCTAGTTGTCTGCGAAACTGGTACCAATAGGTAGGGAATTAGGCGACACTTTCAACCCACAAAATAGGTTCGCGCCGGAACTTTTCCGTCTGTGGATTTGACGGTGATGGAAGTTGAAAAAATAGGTTTAATGGTAGTTTTCACTTGTTATCTAGTCACCGAGCCCTTATTCTCTAACATCAATAGTCTAAGGAAAGTCAGTATGCCCGTATATGAGCAAGATTAATCCCTTATTCTCTAACATCAATAGTCTAAAAGCTAGTGTTCGTGTGTGTGTGAGCAAGATTAAGGGAAGAAAATAAAGTATGGTAGTGAGATACCAAAAATATACTGAGATAAAGAAATGGTAGTATCTCTTGGTTATGTACCCTTGATTTAATTTAGGGAGTTATGTAATGAGAGTCGTGATTCTAAACTTAGAGGATAATGGGGCCATCAGTTACGTAATCAACCAATCAAAAGAATATGTGAAATATACACTCGTTAGAGGAGTGAACATATTTGGATTCCTCTTGGTTGGGGCGTATATAGCAAAATGCGGATAAGTTCGGGCCGTAGTTTCCAAAGTTTTGCTCGTGCTCGTGCTCTGGAAAAAATAATTCCAATTATAGACCTTTCCTTTTTCCCTTCTCTCTATGTCCTATTTAAAGACGAGTCGCCGAAATCAGATTCAACATCTTTTGAACCCAAATCTGTCAACCCCAAACTTCACAAATTATTACCTCAATTTGATTAACTTTTTTTTTTTTTCCTTTTAATTGAGATGAAGAATGGATTCGATTCATATCGTTACTGCTTGGAAACCGGTGGTCGGCAAACTACGCAGGTACAGTAATCTGATTAAATTTACTTTCCATGTTTAATTGAATTGAATCTTACGCAGACCTATTGAATTGAATGATATGCAGACCCAAATTGCGGTTTCCTTCCTTGTTCATTATGTTAATACATATTAGACGCGAGATCTGTGTTTTGGAGGATTTCATTATGTCAATCAATCAATAATGTTGCCATGATTATATAGATTTATAGTGTGATTGCGGTTTCTTGCCTTGTTAATACATGGTAGATTTGTGTATTGCAGTCAGTGATTGATTGAATTAATTATGTTAATAACACTGACTCCACTAATTTTTAATTTTTTTTTAGGATTGGGATTATTCTAGTAGTCGGCGGTCAGTGAAGCGAAGAAGAAGGGAAGATGACGAGGAGATTCATTACGGCCGATCATCAAATAGACGAAAAGAGGAAAGCAGATGCAGCAGGCATGATATTCCGTTGGACATTAGCTATTTCCGGTCATCAAATAGAAGAAGAAGAAGAGAGGAGAGGAATGATATTTCAGGCCGGTCATCAAGTAGAAGAAGAATAGAGGAGTGCAACAGCAGACGGGATGTTTCCTTGTTGGAGATTAATTGTGGCCGGTCATCATTCAGACGAGATAAGCTGGATGATAATAATAATAATAATAATAATAATATATCCTTAAACTTCCGTTCTTCTTATAGAAGAAGAAGAGACGATTGCAGCAAGAACAACATGGATGATGGTCGCTCAGTTATCAAGGAGGATACCAACAACGTGACCAGTAATAGCAAGTGTGTTGATGTTTCCTTATTAGAGTTTTACAAAGAAGATGATGATGAGATCAATGCCACTCCAGTTGGTAGTTTTCCTTGTTTTGTCGAAGATGGTATACTGATAGAGATTCTCAGCAGACTTCCCGCGAAATCCCTGTTACGGTTCAAGTCAGTATGCAAACATTGGTTGTCTTTGATTACGCAGGATCAACACTTTATTTATTTACACTCTATCCGTTCGAAATCACGTCCGAATCTCCTCTGCATTGCTCCAAAGCTGCAAGAAGAAGAAACTGAAACGCTAACTCAGAGTATTCTGTCAGCAAACTTTTCTGTCAAAACAACCGGAGGTGAGGCAAAAGTTATTTTTCATAATGTTAAGAAGACAACCGATGATAATTGGTTTAATTATGAATATCTTTTGGAACCGGTGAACGGTCTGGTTTGTTTCATACACTGGACAACGGCAGCTGCCAGGATATACAATGTCAGTACAAGAAAAGTAACACCATGGATCAAATCAACATTATTAGCAGAAGAAAAACATAAATTTGAGAGGGAAGACAATCCATTAAAATTAGTGAGTAATATTCATCCGATATATCAATTTGGGTTCGATCCAGAGAAGAAGGAACACAAGCTTTTCTGCTTTTGGAGATTATCTGCTATAGATGACAGCCCTTTTACCAGGTTTTTTAGTAACTCTGATAGTAGCTATGCAAGTTGGGAGGCATTCACCGTGGGTCGTGACACTGAATGGCGAAGGATTAGTGTGGTTCCTGATGAGAACAACTTGATAAAAATTAAGGAGGTGCTGCCTCCATACTGCCGCGGGAAAAAGCTTGTGCATGCAAACGGTACCATATACTGGAGAAACAAGCTTATGAACTTTGTCGAAGACCTTGATGATCCAGTTCGAGAGAGTGGCCTTAGGGACTATGTTCCTAGTGATCCTGACGTCATAATTGGATTTGATGTTGGGAGTGAGAAGTTCAGGATTATCCCAATTCCTAGTTTCATCCTTGATGATCCTCGTGAAAAAATGTTTAACCGGCCTATTGCTATGTTAATATTGGGTGGGCGCGTAACTCTAATCTACGCATTGAGCAGTAGCATTCTTAAGCTGTGGATGTTAGACGATGGAGTCGAGAAAAAACTGGAGAATTGTCAAGGAAAAGGAAGTAGTAACTGGAGCACAGAAACTATTACACTACCTTATGATTTCGATACCGGGTGTTTAGGTTTTCATGGAGTTCCAACAAGTGCTGACAAGATACTAATCTCCGTACTGATCCCCGCATATGGAGAAATAGGTGGTGGTATACATGATGAGTTGAGCTGTTTATATTCATATGATCGCAAGACAAAGACTTTGGAGGAGATTGAGATGGACGGAATCTTCTCGATTCCTCCGCTTCACAATAGTAGGGCTCTATTTACAACAGCTTATACTGAAAGCCTCTTTCCTGTGCTGCCTCAACAAGACGGAAGTCGGTAATCAGAACCAGATTTTATTTCTAATTCATTTTGCTGGTGGTTCTTTTTAAGTTGCGGAATATGTCTTATGTTCTGTAATTTACTCTCCTGTGAAAAAGAACTTATTTTAGGTTCTCTTTGCTTGGTGGCTTCCCTGCTGTTACCTGTTGGAGTTGTAACTTTTTAGCCTCCCTTCTTATAGCCCGTTCGGTTGGGAGAATTAGAATCCTAGGAATTCAATTATGGGGTAATCCAATTCTTGGAATTTGATTCCAATCTAAAGAATTTATGTTCGGTTGAGGTAATTCAATTACCTTTGTTTTTACCCCGGAATCCAA
Source organism: Papaver bracteatum (assembly GCA_023529315.1). Classification (NCBI taxonomy): domain Eukaryota; kingdom Viridiplantae; phylum Streptophyta; class Magnoliopsida; order Ranunculales; family Papaveraceae; genus Papaver; species Papaver bracteatum. Next base: position 9,057 of record JAJJWX010001401.1, on the reverse strand, counting down.
TTCCATTCCATCATTGGACCAATGCAATGGAAATCTATCATTTTGGAGGGAACCCAATTACATAGAGTTCATATGCACCGTTAGGTTCAAAGAATTGGACGCATTCCTTAGGAATTGTAGGAATTGGATTCCAAGGAATACAATTCCTTGAAACGAATGGGCTGTTAATGTAATCTTTATTTACGGAGCAAAAAAAAAATGAAAAGAAGAAAAACAGCACTATCTTGATCATGGACTTGTTGACTTACGAACACCTCAACGGATTCCGTTTCCAGTTGAACCTGTTGAATAATACCGCGCAGACTCAATTGAGGATATATTGCACAATGCATGACCTGAAACACCCCGGTTTTCCAGAGGTCAATGATATGTTGAGCCGTTGTCATCGTCTTCGTAAACCCTCCTAAGAAAATTCCCTTGTTCTTCATATGATATTGGCAATTCTTTCTTGAGGTCAGACATTAATTTTGCTTTATCCAAAGAAAGGACATCAGATTGCATTACAAAGGCTCGTGATGGTAGATTTGAGTCTCCGTGTTATTGGAAATTTAGGGTATCCGGCAGAACAACATGTTTCATTGGAATCGCACGACCAACTCTTCCAACTCGGTTTCGGGTTGTCAGAGGATGAACAACACCATTGCCACTGTTAAACAACTCCAAACAGTAACGAAAATAATAATGTGGTAAATGCTGAGATCACAAGGTTTCCAAGAACATGAACGTTGTAACTTGTAAACCCTACACTTTAATCCTTTGAAGATGTCAATAGAAAAATTTCCATCGTTCTTGGTAACTGCTGTGATGGGTATGTGTTTTTGATAGGTGAAACGACATCTTAAATTTCAAAGAAGATGCCCATAGTTATGTTAAAAATCGAAACCAAAAAGTTGGTGGTGACCATTATACTTTGCTCCTAGAGCTTTTGAGGAAAACACCCTATATTCATATATGATCTATTGATTATGGTTTTTTTTTTTTTTGCTATTTTTCTTGTATATCATGCATTTTACATTTGTTTTTTGTTTTTTTTAGTGTTTAGGTATTTCAGAGTGGTACCAAGGAAAATAATAAAAAATCATCTTTTTTTTTTAATAGAAAAACTTACCTAGCACATTTAGGGGCGACTCGATCGCAATTAGGGGCGACACTAAAAGACAAAAAAAGGTCACCCAAACGTAAAACTGAGCTACCCCTTATCCGCGATTTTTCAAAATGGCAACTATGTCCTTACATAATCGGTAGCCAAAACAACAATCGGTAGGGTAGTTGACAATCGGTAGGTTAAATTGAAACTATACCTACCGAATATTGTGTAGATACTTCGGCAAATAATCCTTTGTTTATTCGGTAGCTTATCCAAATTTTAAGGCTCTTTGGTTAAGGAGCCCCTTATATAACCTTGGCCAAATCGGAGGTTACGAGGGAGTGCGGAGCAACCATAACCACTTGGCTTGAGCTGTGGATGCAGCAGTTATCGGACGGCTAGTATGTTACAACCCTACCGATTATAAGTTGCCCCAAAATGATTTTATTTCTAAAATCCTTCACGCTGAGAATTTTGAAATCTTATATAATCGGTACGTTATACAACAACAAAACCTACCGATTATACCGAGCCCCAGATCCAACCTTTGCCATGTTTCATAGGTTTTGAGTGTTCACAGCCAGCCAATAACCACTTGATGCGTGTTTTGGGTGCAGCTGTAATCGGAAGTTTAATATATTACAAAACCATCCGATCATAAGTAGCCCCAAAATGAGTTTTTTTCGAAAATCCTTCATGTATTGAATTTTGAAATCTGCTATAATCGGTAGGTTATTCACCTTAAACAACTTATCGATTATAAGGAGCCCCAGATCGAGCCATTCCCAAATTCCATAGGTTTTGAGTGTTCAGAGCCAGGCATAACCACTTGGTTCGTGTTTTGAATGTAGCCATATTCTTAAGGAAAATAGGTTCCACAACCTACCGATTATGTGTTGCCCCAAAATAAAATTTTGAAAGCTACTATATTCGGTAGGTATTGTAACTATAATCCCTACCGATTATTTGTTTCTCCACTTTCAGAAATAGCCGTTTGAGTTTTTGGGAAAAGGAAAAAGAGCCGTTGGACCCTAAGCCTATATAAAGAAACTCATATCTATCACCCCAATTGCACCAAACTATTTTATCTCTTCAGTTATAATTTTGAAAACCAAAAACATGGATATTGCTTTTTCCGAAGAAGAAGATTGTGTTATTTATAGAGCGTGGGTTGTGGTAACTGCTCATGATCGTGTTCACAATCTCCACAAACGGGAATCTGAAGAGCAGTTATGGAACCGTATTTTAATGGTATTTGAGGTGTTAGATGGTAATCGAATTCGAAGATCATCGAATGACATTAAGATGAGAATGAAGGCGGTCGATAAGGATATTGACAAGCTTGAAGATGAAGAACGTTTGGTTAGGGCTGCTTTTCCTCAATGGACGTATCAAAAACGAGTAAGTATTTTTCATAACTCCGGCTCACTTGTTACTCATTCGTTAATACTAACTTGGTCATTCGTAATTTCAGAGAAATCTTGCTGATTATCGGTATATGGACCTCTACGGGAAACGATTTGAACATGAAGGATGTTACAAAATCAAGAGGGACAATTTCTGCGGTGTCTGGACATTATGATCTTTTTAATACTTTTATGGTCAATCATTGTTATAAAAAAAGGTGGTCTTTGTGTCATGATAGCAAAAGCTATCAGACGGACGACATTCAACGGGGACCCCTATCCTATGGCCGGGAAGCTCCGGATGAAGTTTTTCATGGACGGCTGGGAAAGACTTATTCAAAAGTGATTTCGATGTGTTATAATTATAATTTCAAAGAGTATAAAACCTAATTAGTTTTTGCATCTGTTTTTTTTCTTCTTTTTCTCTTTTGCGATTGTCTGTTTCTGTATTCTCTAGGTTTTAGCCGCAACTTATTTAGGGCACGAAGTCGGATCAAAAAGACGATAGGGATAGCAGAAAAAAGGTAATCATATTGAAACCCTATACTTATTGAAATCCTTTAATTTCTTCATATAACTCTGTTTCCGTGAATATAGTTGTTACCAAGAGATATACTTCGCCTTTTAATATCAATAGGATTTCATTGCGTTAGATTTATATTTTTTAGTTCAATTGATAAAAAACCAATTTTAGTTAGACAGTTTCTGTACACTAAGAAGATGTATTTGGAAAACAAACAATTCCTTAATATCTCGCAGATTTCCCTACCTCTTTCAGACTTTCTTCTCCTGTTTTCATCCTCTCTATTTCTTTCCTAGCATATTATCATTAAAATTTTTTTTTCGATTATCGATTTGCTTTATTGTATTTTGCTTACTATTGAACTAAAACACATTCCCTGTTTTTGATTTTATTTTGCAGGTACAATTTTCCTTCATTCTTTTCTGTATCTGATTATATTGTTAAACAAATAATATTAACATTACCTGTAACATGAAGCTTCGAGTTGTGGAACTGATGCAATATAGAAACATATCAGTTATGGAGATGAGGCACTAATTAGTTTTGGTAGTCTAAATTTTGGTTGTTGCTTAATTATTTGGCTCCACAAATTATTATATTTTGCACTCCCTGCTTTTATGAATGGTCATGTTCCATAATGAGAGGATGGCATAAACAACAACAAAAAGAGGATCTTGAAACTAGGTCAGTTGAAGGTGAGTGGATCAGTTGGTAATGTTGTCACTATTCTATGATATTTTTTGAATTCTTGGATATATCCCTAATTCTGAATTATGATCAGTTGGTAATGTTGTCATGTTCCATAGATTATATACTCTTTAGTGGTTTATGCAAAAGAGATGGGTCTCAACAGTGGCCTGCTGAAGGTGCTTGGATGTTATGCTATCAGTTGGTAATGTTCTCATTGTTCTATGATGTGTTTTGCTATATGCCTAATTTTGAACTTTAATCTCACTGGTGGCTCAGGCCATGCAATATTCTTGCTGGCGCCAATATTACCGCTCCACAACCAGGTCTCCAACTTAATTGCTAGGTTCAAGGTTTGCTAGAGATATTTCCAAGTGACGATGGTAATCTGTGTACTTAGTAGTGACTGCAGTTTACAGATTATGAGAACAAGTCTAGACATTTATCTAGCAGGAAAATATAGGAGGTCCGGACTGTCTATTGCTATAAAAAATGCCACACTTTTTATATATCTTGACATTCCCAGGTCACATCCTGTTGAACCAGTTTGTGAGCATCCACATAAATCAGACAGATGTAGACAACGTTAAGATATTGGGGATATTAGGAATTACCCAATACCTAATGTCGGGACAGGCCATATTACAGAAATGAAATATATTTAAATCAACCGACACTTTGTACGTTACTTGGAGGTAAGTTTTCAAGTGATATTTAAATCTGTCTCTTCGTAGGTAGCTTTTCAGTGGGTGATAACTCATGAAAAAAATGATGCAACTAACTAATGCATATAGCTAAGACATTCACCTGGGTAAATTCTGCTCCAATATATAGGAATATATAGGAATCTCAGCCATATACGGTCCTAATGCATAAGACCCCTCTCTATCTACACAATATCTGCACCCATTGTCTAGGATGCGTGCAAGGTATAACTGAAGTTTTAGTTTTTTCTACATCTTCTAAATTAACTGATATATATTAGTCAAAAAATAAATTCTGCAAAATACTTCGTGCTGGTGATCTTCGCGAGATAGCTTAGTCAGTTTCAATGGGTTATCTACATCGTCCTTACACAATACTGAAACTCCCTAACCACCAAGTGATTGAAATCATTTAGCAGTAGTATTACTCACCTCTTACCGAGGTTAAGGTTCACTTATTTGTTGACCTTCATATGATACTCATAACTGTTTCTGATCTAAAAGATGTTTTAAGTTTGTCACACTCTAAGACGTTATGTAGTACTGTCCTTATTTTCATTTAACCATAAAGGTCTCCTATCGTTTTTTTCATCGTTTTTTACATATATTGTAAAAATAAAATCATCTAATTTTCCTTTATTTGTTTTGTAGGTGTATCACTAACTCAACTCATGCATACCTATAAAAAAAAATTACCATCTAATTGTACATGGATGTGGTATTTAATCAACCAGCATAAGTTTTCAAGGTAGTCTCTTACAATTTCCAATCCCAGTGTTTAAAGTTTTGCCATTTTTAGATGTGTGGTGTAATGTACAGCTAAAAGGTACTTTGAATTCGTTCAAGCATGCTAACTTCAGATCGGTGTGTTGCAGTTTAGCTTGGTTCAGTGATATTTGCAATCAATGTATAATTGTAACTCGAGCAGATAGAGGAGGGCGCAACATCTGTCTCCATGATACATTGATATTTACATCCTCCATTAATATTTGCGTTGGCTTTGTTATGAGAAGCATATTTATAGAATTACGATTACAATCAGGGCTCGAAGATGTTAAGGTTTCTGTAGCTAGGTAGTTTATCTTCTTTGAATTTCAAATAGTATTTGTTTGATGGTGATAGTGTTTTTTCCCCCTCACTGTCTCCTTATTTTGGCGGTATATCTTCTGAAATTAAAGAATCATGTTCAAGAAAAAATAATTACATCTACTACCAATGCTTTACATTGATGCTGAATATCTGATACACTGAATTGCCCGGAAACTAAGTATGCTCATGAAACATGGGTTTCAATTTCTCTGGAATTTCTATCTATAAGTTACAAGTACAGTTGCAGTTTAATAACATATATAGTAACTGATTCTGCTTCTGCTTTTAATTCTCTAGGAAAAAAGAAGTGGTGGTTGTGCAGAAAAGGCAATCTTGAGCATGTAAGTAAATATTTTACCTTTTGAAATTCCTGAATGTCTAAGTCACTGCTGCCTTCCTATGGATGTATGCATATCTTGATTTGAGCAGTCATAGCTAATGTTGTGTTAGTGGTTATATCGTTACCATTTAATACGACTTCTGATTATACTGCGGTGCCAACATGTAAAGCTTAAACTTCTATTCTTCACATGGAAAACATTGCCAGTTCGATCTTGAACATGAGAGGAGTAAAGCTATTTATGCAGGAGAGATTTAAACCTGTACAATATATGTACATTAGCGAATGCTCACTATTAATAACACGTGTGTTGCGCACAATTTAACATGAAAATCATCATACCAGATATTTGAAGCACCCATTGACTGAATAATATATCAGAATGTTCTTGGGGTTTCTTATGGAAATGTACACGGGTTGTTAAAATATAATTTTAGCTATGTAGTTTTTGCTAAATTCTTATTCCGTATATTATACGTTCAGCTTAAAAATATATATGTGGATCCATTTATTTTCATTCGTCTGAAAATCAAGCTTTTTACTTGGTATATTTGTACATGCTTGCAAAATCAAATTGGTCTTCTAAATTTTTTAACTCTTATCGCACCTTACTTACCATTGATGCTATGATGCAAGTAGGTAAAGGAATGGAGGACGAAAACGAAATAATTGCGAGTACAGAAAGTTTGATCTTATTTTCATTGCAGTTGCGAATCATAAAAGGGAAATTAATGTTTCTTTTAAATGGCGAGGACAGTAACAATGCTGAAAAGTATCTCATAAGATCTTTTTTCGAGTTTTTAAACTTATTATTGGCTAAGTGTATGTGGGCAGTTAGATTAGGAAGTGGACATGGTTTTGAGTGGAATGCCAAAACAGTTGGTTCTTCTTTATTCTTAAAGGTTGTACTCTTTTAGATCTATGTGCTACATGTTTATTTTACCTTTCTTTAGGTTGCCATTGATTCAATTTTTGTTGGCAGTGTCTTGATTTATCTTTTTAATTTAGTCTTGCATTTTTGTATTTAGAGTTCACTGGATCTTTACTGCATTTGTTGAAATACATTGGGCATAAAAGGTTGCTAGGAAAAAATATTGACTTTTGTCTTTCCTTAAGTTTTCGTTGGTTCTTCTAAAAGTGTCTCAAAGGTATGCATAAAAAGCACTCCTCATTGCCCCTCAGAAACTGAAGTAACCCTTTGTTGAGCATTCTCTGTGTTTCTTTTATATTTTTTGCGCTATATGATTTGTAGGCAATGTACATATGTGGCTATAGAGTGTGTTTGTTTTCTCCCGACTCATCTAAATCTGAATCGCCCGGATTTGACTAAAATCACCCGACTCATCTGGATATGACTCAATATGTTTGTTTTATGATTCAGATCGGACTCATCTGACTCAAAAATATGAGTCAATGGTTTGTTCCCATGAGTCAGGGTATTTTATTACCTGACTCAAACGGGCCCGAGTCAGGGGTTAGGGCGAGTCAGATCTGACTCAAAATAAAAAACAAACGGTCTGACATCCGACTCGGGCCGATTTAAGACAGGTTATGGTAGTTTTTTTGGCGTATCTTAATATCACAATATCATTCAGATTTAAGACAAAGACAATTTGAGATTAGTTAGCATAATTTTACTTTTCATGAAATGGCCAATGCGATTAAGATGTTCTATTATTTTTGTGAATGGCCTCACAACTATCTCACTGTTTTACATGATACCATTTGGAATTGCTGCCGGTGTAAGGTTTGCTTTTTCTCATGTTATCTGATTTCGAATTTGATTGAATAATCCCCTAGCTATTGTTTACGTACATGTGTATATTGTTGGCATTAGAGTTACAAAAAATTAGGTGTTGGGAAACCGCGAGATGCATGTTTAAATGTCTTCACCATTTTGATTATTACAAGAACTGGGATGGTTATATATAGTAAGTTCGAAACTTTTTGCGTGTCGCTACATTGTGGGATATGATTACAGATCTGTTAATAATCTGGCTAACATAATTTTTTATGTAAATTTAAAATATGTATGTGTTATTAAACTGTTTTTTTCGGGTATTAGTATGCAGTTTTTAACTTAATTAATGTTAAAAGGGATAGGAAATTAAGTGAACACCATAATGAATTTTCCCATCTACGAATTCTAGATCACAGTTCCCTATTTTCTGTAGAACCCAGTTCCCTATTTTACACATTGTGGTAATAAATCACCTAGGTAAATACATATCTGAAAATTATACTAAAGGTTTTGTCTTCTTATTTTTAGGTTTCTTTCAAATACAGGTTTTAATGTAGGTTCTATAATCTACTAAAATATCAATGTGATGCTCGACCATATTCAATGGGCATTATGCTCTTATTTTCACAACAGTAAGGAGGTTACTCATATATTCAGATACAACCAATGAGGAGATTATTGTGGAGACAACACATATTAGAAAGGAAAGAGATTGCTTGATAGCAATCCATTTGTTGCTATGCAAATAGAAGTGACCCCCCTTTTTTTTTGCCATGTATGTGGTCGTCTTTGACTATGGTTGAAACATATTTTGGGCACTTTTGGCAGGAATTCACCCTTGCAAAACACTGCTGAAGTTCTTGGTAATTCCATTCACTGAGATAAATTATCTATGAACTCATTTTCGTGGTGTACAAAAGAGGATATCCTCCACCTGCCCTTTTTTGCCGCTTAGTCTCCTTTTTTTTTAATCATATTGGTCTTTTTCATGCAAGCGATGGCATGCATTCACTACAAAGATCTTATTTTGGAAATGGTTGGTCAGTAACCTACAAAAACATTCTTTTCTTTGGTGGATAAGAGCTTTCTTATAAGCAAATAGATGGCGTTTCTGAAAGTTACCAGCCAGTTGCATCAATTGAGGAGATACTCAAATAAACAGGGAGTAACTCCTGTGTAATTTTCCACATTGAATGGAATAATCGTAGTACAGTTCAATTTGTGAAATTGGTTAAATACTTAAATGAACCGTCTTCACTTTAATGTAATCACGATTTATTATGAGCAAGGAGAAGATGGTACATATAAGGTACTAGCCAACTGCATGGTAATCAACTACATTGCTTCCTCTAATTCACTTCGGGGTAATTTATTTCCAATATATTTACATGTCATAGGCCATTTTTAACTGAGTCACACCATACTATTGGATCTTAACTTGGATGCTTTTAATTGACTCACACATGTAGTATTATGTGGG
>JAJJWX010001400.1:0-18382 GCA_023529315.1 Papaver bracteatum | reverse complement strand
GCTCGGTTCAAGGAGTTTCCTCCGCACGGCCATCTCCTCAATTCCGTAAAAACCAGCAAATCGTTTTGCCCCATCTACAGGTATTCACTTTGTGTGATCCTCTATGGATATGAAATCGAGATAATATGACAACAAAGTGATCACTTGACAATAGGTATGGTGTTAAACCGATACTCTATAAGATCAATATCAAGTGACTAGGATTAACATACGTGTGTAATTTACTTAATTATAATAACAATTATAATGCGAAAATAAAATAAATGTTGTTAGAGCATTGCTCGGTCGAACTCGCAAGCGTTGTTATCTCAAGCTTGTTTGTCAAGTTTAATTGCAAAAACTATAAGTCTTGATTTCTAGTCTACTTACAGCTAAGTCTCGGATTAGGATAGTAAGTGTAGTTGAGCTTTAGGCTCCACGACGTTCATCGAATGAAGACGAAGAACTACTCAAGGGAACTTGTGGAACTTCATCAACAAAAGGTATGTGGAGACTTGAACTTATCTATCACTCAAAACTTTACCTACTCTATCGCCTATTTGAGATAAATGTCGTATTCCTATATAGTCTTCAATTATACACATTTGCTATTTCGAGCTGAGTTCATCTCGCTTATCTATTTCTCAAAATATGTGTTGGTAAGCTTTCTCTTTATCCAAGTTCATCTTTACTCTATGATGAAAGTCATATTGATTATTTCAATAACTTGAATATCGCTTTGATGCTAATAGTTTGTGAATAACAGATATTTTAACATCCTCTAAGAAAGTTTCAATGATTGAAATGAGAGTTTAGAACTAGTAACCATGTTTGGATATTATAAACATAGTGTGTTCTCACATTTGTGTAAAATTCCAAAACCGGGAACCTAAAGTATGCGTACCCGTACGCATACCGGCGGTTGTTGGAAATCCGGGTAAGTATGTGTATGCCTACTTAAGCAGGTTACTTTCTAAAATCGGTTTGTTCGTGAACTAAAACATTTATATAATAAGGAATGAAATCTTTGCAAACCATGGCTATAATGTTCATGAATTGATTCGATCAAATCAAAATCGATTTTGCTTCGATTGTGTCTTGTATACTTCTATGAGATTTAAACAATTGAACAACTCTCTAACTAGTTCATTTGAGTCATTTGAACTAGTTGTGGTAAATATGAATAAGGTTGATATGAAAGTGCTCATATGGCAAACCATTGGTTAACTATTGTTTAACCGACTAAGTGTACACAATTAGGTACGGTTACTCAAACCAAAATAAAGATACATTTCATTTGTGTATAACAAGCTAAGTTAGATCTAACGGTTGAAAGATATTATCTTGAATCTAATAAGGTTTTCATCTAACGGTGAATATTGAATGCTTTGTTACCAAGGTAACTTAGATTGCAAACCCTGATTAGAAATCTATATAAAGGAGAACTCTAGCAACTGGGAAACCTAATCCCCACACCTCCTGTGTGATACTAGTTGTGTAAGCTAGAGTCGATTCTCCTTTAACCTTAGGTTTTTCACAAAACCATGTAGGTTAACGACTTAAAGACTTCATTTGGATTGTGAATCCAGACCCAACTATTTTCTCTGTAGTTGCGTGATCTGATCTTGCTATTTTCTATCGTGATTGAGTACAATCGTAAGATTGGCTTGAGATTTATATCTCCGATAGGCAAGATTGAAAAGTAGTCACAAACATCTTCATCTCATCGTTTGTGATTCCACAATATCTTATTCCGTTAATCGATTAAGATTATTATGAGGTGATTGATAGTACTAGGTTGTTCTTCGGGAATATAAGTCTGAGTTATTGATTGGTTCATGTTCACCTTGATTTATCAAAAGACAGAACAAAACTCGCAGGTATTTCTGTGGGAGACAGATTTATCTATTCCTATATACATTTCTGTGTGAGACAAATTTGTTTATCAAGTCTTCGACTTTGGGTCGTATCAACTCTTAGTCGGGGTGAGATCACCTAAGGGAATCAAGTGCATACTATCCTGCTGGGATCAGAGATGTAAGGAGCGCAACTATACCTTGAATCGGTGTGAGATTGATTAGGGTTCAACTGCAATCCAGTCTGAAGTTAGCTTTGTAGTAGGCTAGTGTCTATAGCGGCTTAATACAGTATGGTGTTCAAATCTGGACTAGGTCCCATGATTTTTCTACATTTGCGGTTTCCTCGTTAACCTACTGGGTTTGAATATCACAGGTTGTGTGTTTGAATCGATCAATTGGTAAATCCAACCTTTGGTTGTTGATTGAAATTGATTGATCCTTGAACACTGGTCTTTAGTACCGTTCAAGTTATTTCTCTTATATTCAATCATACTCGCAAATCCTTATTTGTTTGATTGCGGATTGAATTGAAATATAACTCTTTGATGTACTTTTCTTAAGATTGAGTCTAACTGTCTAGTTGATTCTCTTGAAATTATATTGGAGTTAGTCCATACATATTGCTAAGCGAAATATTGGGTGAGGTTGTTAGACCCTCGCTTTTTTAAATGCCACAACAAGATTTTGTTAACAAGGAAACCACAAATGCATAAAAACCCCGGGACCTATTCCAGAATCGTCTATCAAGTGAATACTCTCATAATTAATCCGCTATACAAAATATAACACCAACTTCGTATAATTGAGACAAAGTAGACTACCCCTACCTACTTAGTATCATCAGTATCCCTGCACCTTTGACTTCTAGAGAGTCACGCACGCGAATCACCAATCCTTTTGATCGTATTCCAAACAATAAAGGATAAATATGTTTGGTAACTACTTTATTCAATCTTAGTAATAAGATATTATGAGTCGTTGACGAAGACTCTCCTTTATAATCTAATACACTCCTTTGTCTGGTTAGATCAATCTAAACTTTTGACTACCGAAATAATCAAATCCTAGATTGCAATCAATCAATAAAGATCTCAAAGAGAAACTATAAGGTGATGGCGATCTCATGCAACTAGCCAATCAAGCCTATCAATGATAAACACGATTCTAGTTGGATCCCAGCCAATCAATGTTTGTGCACATAATTCACAAGATACGAAAACTAATAAGAAAAACTTTGTCGTCTTCAGATCTTCGTTTGTCTTCAATAATAACCTGCAAAGCACAACTTGAATCCTCTTGTGATTAATCACACATAGAACGGAGTCTGTTTATAATATATTATCATAAATGTCTTTAGATCCGAAAATGGTTCTAAAGATCCAGTCAATACTTTGATCTAGTTTGAGTGAACCTTATATCATAAGAGAAGGTTCTCAAGAATAAAAAACTAGGTACAATCAAAGTTTCAACAACCGTTAGTCAATCAAATCAATAATCAAAAACTACGATAAAAATGCAATTATCTATTTCCCACCAATAGTGCTCATAGAGCTTCTTGATCCCATAGAAGTCTTTGAACGAGCGGTCGAAAGAGATTTCGTATAATTATGGTACTTTCCTCTCCAGATAGACGGCTCCACCAGAAAAAACAAGTATGAAGTTTTCCTGGCTCTTAGGATAATTTGCAAAAACTGCAAACTCAAGTATTTATAAACCAAGGTTTTTTGGACAACAAGGAAATTCCAAACCAAAAATATTCTCAAGATATTCACATTAAAGTAACTATTTTCGGTTTTCCTATTTCCAATTAATTACCAAACTATATTTTCGAAAACTCCCATAGAAAATTTCTATTATTAGTTTAGCACATTAACTAATAATATTTTCCAGAGAATATGTTTTAATTGTTGGTAATCAAAACATATATTATGAAAATTATAATTAAATGTTTTTCATTTTTTTGGTATGTGATCACCTTAAGTATCCAGGAATATCGTTGAAGAATTAATGATAAGAGTTATGTACATGTTCAAACAATGTCGACATTGTTAGAGTATTGCTCGGTCGAACTCACAAGTATTTCTATCTCAAGCTTGTTGTCAAAACTATATCTTGATTTCTAGTCTACAATTAGTTAAGTCTCGGACTAGGATAAAAATGTAGTTGAGAAATAGTGGATCACGGAAGTCATCATTGCGTTCTACCGTTTGAAGGTGAAGATTAACCAAATCTTTTGGATAACTTCATCAACAAAAGGTAAGAGAAGACTGGAACACTTATATATCAAGTTATATTCACTTTTCTATCATTGAAACAATGTCGCATGGCTAATTAGACTATTATGCATAGACAAGAATTTTGAGTCAAGTGTATCTTGATAATTAGTTTGCGAAATATAATGACTAAGCTTAATGAATATTTGTTCATACTTGATGAATTTCGGTTAAGGACAATGTATTTTTCGGAATCAAAATCATGATTCAAGTTTTATCGTTTGAAAATAGCCTGGAGCAGTGATATGTTTCATCGATGTTATTTTGGAATGTTTTGAATCGATTTAGAGAGAAATATAATACTACTATAGATTCAGATACATGATAGTTTTATCAGTCTTATAAACTGGGAAAACTGTTATATGTATGAGCCCATATTACATGTACTCGTACACGTAGCGGAGTAGCTATATATCGACTTACAGATTTGTGATACGCATATTCTTATGTACACATGTGAAAATCTGTTTAACTCGTGAACCAGATCGGTATGCATACTCGTATGCAAACCATTCTTGAACTGTAGTTATGGAACCAGAATTAGTTTCCAAAATGGTACGCTAACTAAAACAGTTATGTGTTCCCGAAATAGGATGTGTATCCAAACCGGTACACAAACTGATTTAGTTATGTGAACTCTAGACTTGGTCCCGGGGTGAACTCTAGACTAGGTCCCGGGGGTTTTCTGCATTTGCAATTTCCTCGTTAATAGAACTTCTGGTGTCTGTGTTATTTTTTTCCGCATTATATTGTTTATCTTTATAATTAAATTATCACATGTTGTGCGTTAATCGATCATAGTAGATACATCTGACCTAGTTTGTTGGATACGACTTAATTGATTCTAGGAAATTAGTCTTTGGTACCATCCAAGAAATCTCTTTATGATTAGGTTCACGGGTTTGTTTCTGCAAATGTTCTAATAGCAAGAGAAAGAGATATAACTCTCGATATTATTCCTTGATTGATTTTAACTCTCTGAGTTATATTGAGTTTGTCCATATGAATTGCCTAAGAAAAAAGTGGTGGTGTATTTTGGTACCCCCCCCCCCCCCCACACACACACACATACACACACACACACACATACACACACATTTTCAATTGGTATCAGAGCAGGAAAACACGTTAAGACCTAATAAATATATGTTTGAAGTAGTCTGACTATATGGACAGGATTATAATCTCGATAAACATACTGCCAACATTTGATGGCTCAAATTACTTATGATAGAAAATTGCTATGCGTTCCTTTTGACAGGCCCGTGACTTTGAGATATGGAAACTTGTAGTTATTGGATACGAGGCGCCAACAGTTATTAAAGACGGAAACAATGTTTCCCAATCGTTAATAGCTTATAGTGAATCCGAGATAAGTGTTGCAAAGCATAATTCTGACGGGTTAAACACTATTATCCACGCTATAAGCCCAGATCTTCAGCACCATGTGACATTGTGCACTAGGTATAAAGATGCTTGGGAAATCTTAGAAACCGTAGTTGAAGGAGATACCTCAGAGAAGGAAGCTAGGCTTCAAAACCTAAATCCTGACTGTGAAAATATTCATATGTATGATGAATATTCGTTTAATGAATTTAATCAAAAGATGTCTGGAATTGTTAATGGATCATATGCGTTAGGGAAGATCATTCCCAAAAACGAAATTTCTACGATATTTACCAGCAAGATACGAGTCTAAGAAACATGCCATCATGGAAGGGAATAACCTTGAAACTCTTTCCAGAAACATTCTTGTTGGGAAGTTAAAGATCTTTGATCACGAGCATAATGTGGGTAAAGATAACACTTCTGCACTTAAAGCCACAACCAATACAAGTATAACTTCTTCGAAAGAGAGATTGTCTTGGGATAAAGATTGTTGTGTTAATTAGGATGAAGAAAATATATCTATGATCACATAACAACTCAAATATTTCTTGAGAAACTACATACAACCTGGAAAGCGACACTCACGAAACAAATTTCAAGATGATTCAATTATTCAAGACGGAAGTTCTCCTTAAAGGAATAATGCCCTCATTGTTTCACTTAATAAATCTAATGATCTTACTTCTGAATTAACAGAAAATTCGCCCCATGTGCAGAAATATCTGTTGATTCTGATTAAGTTTCTGATGCTGAGTCAGAAAATGAGATTTTGGAATTCTTGAATAAAAGTAAAGAAATTCATCGAGAAAACCTATGTTTGAATAAAACCGTGGAAAAATTCGAATCATTTCTTAAAGTGAAAAATATTGAGTTTGAAAAACTTAATGAGAAGTTAACTAAAACCTTGTATGTCAAAGAAATGAGATTGATACCCTCAAGTGTGATCTGCAAAGGCTCTCAGGAAGCTCCGATAAGATCTCGGCTATGTTGTTTGGGCAAAAGTCCCTTGGTAACACTAGTGGTATTAGGTTCTCCGGCAATACTTATATCACCAATAATTATTTCTGTTAGAGCACTTCTTGGTCGAACTCGCAAGCGTTGTTATCTCAAGATTGTTTTTCAAGTTTAGTTTCCAAAACTATAAGTCTTGATTTCTAGTCTACTTATAGCTAAGTTCGGACTAGGATAGTAAGTGTAGTCGATCTCTAGACTCCACGATTTTCATCATGTAAAGATGAAGAACTATGAAAGGAACTGGTGGAACTTCATCGACAAAAAGGTATGTGGAGAGTTGAACTTATCTATAACTCAAAAGTATATCTACTTTATCTCCTATCTTGAGACAAAAGTTGTATTTCTATATAGATTTCTATTATACACATTTGTTATTTTGCGCCGAGTTTATCTTGCTTATCTATTTCTCGAAATATGTGTTGATAAGATTTCGCTTTGGCCAAGTTCATCTCTACTCATGACGAAAGTCATGTTGATCATTTCAATTTCTTGAAAATCGTTGTGATGAAAAATAGTTTGTGAATAACAACTATATTGAAATGCAAGTTTATAATATATAACCTTGAATGGATATAAACATTGTATGTAAACTCATACTAGTGTAAGTCCAAAATCCTTGAACCAAAGTATGCGTGCTTTAATGGTTTAGGATGTCCGGAGCTAAGTCCGCGTACCCATACGCGTACTTCCGGAAGTTCACATCCCGTGAATTTCTACTGGAGTTTGTGAACTAAAGACAAGCTCAATCCGGGTACTTAAGTATGTGTACCAGTATGCGTACTTAAGTGGGTTATTTTCTAAAAACGGTTTATTCATGAACTAAACGTTTATATATATTAATGAATGCAATTTTTGAAAACCGTGGCTATAATGTTCATGAATCGATTCGATTGAATCAAAACCGTTTTTACTTCGATTGTGTCTTGTATACTTCTATAAGATCTAAGCAATTGAAAACTCTCTAACTAGTTCATTTGAGTCATTTGAACTAGTTATGGAGAAGATGAATAAGGTTGATATGAAAGTGCTCATATGGCTAACCATTGGTTAACTATTGTTGAACCAACTAGGTATACACATTTAGGTACGGTTACTCTAACCTAAATGAAGTATATTTCATTTGTGTATAACAAGATAAGATTCGATCTAACGGTTGAAAGATATTAGATTGAATCTAATCAGGTTTTCATCTAACGGTGAATATTCAATGCTTTGTGTTGATGGTAGATTTTAGTTCAGGGATAAAGTTGTAAAACCAATTTTTGTGTCGACATTTTGCAAAGGATAAGGCTATTTGATAAGTGATGAATGCTTATCCGCTTTATTAATTCACCTAGAATGGAGCATGTAGCAACAATCCCTAAGTATTCTGTGAATTTTAGCATTATTAATTAATGCATAAAATTGCCTTGTATTTCCCGCGCTTTTCTCAGCAGAACTCTCATTATTGGTGCGGCATGATGACTGATTGTTACTCTCAGCAGAGTAACATGAATATCCAAGTGTCAATAGTGAAGCATGCACGAAATACCCGTACAGGCTACACCATTCTCTAACAAATAGAATCGTCTCTCGGTGTGTTATGCTATCCCGATCGAGCATATTTGAATCTAGACTGTCCATATCAGTCTCAGAAATAATCACGACCACGCAAGTTGGCCGTGTAATTTAACCAGCCTAGACGAACCCTAGCAGGAGTAGGCTATCACCACAATGACCACCAGAGGGCCCATTAACGCCATGTAACGTCAGGTACAAGTCACACCCTCCGAACAACCACCAAACACCAGCCTGAAGTTGGATGTCCAGGATGGTATGGAGTGGCTTGGAGGAGCTCGTACGAGCAAAGGTTGTCTACCCGCAGTCTCAAATCCATCACGACCGCTCATCTTCACCGGCACAATTAGACGGTGTGGATCGCCCCATTCCCGGTCACACAAGCACTAATGTGTACACCGACGGTCCCCCTTTTTACCTGTATATCCGACCATCTCACGACCTAGCCAGGCAGGAGAAAATGCTCGCCCAAATTTTGGACGGCGTGATGCTTTAAGGGTCGCAGGAAATTCCACTAAGGGTCTTAAATTGATCACGACCATCCAACTTCACCGGCATGATTGGATGGCTTAGATCAGGCCTATGACCATCGGTCAGGTATCACAATGTTCACCACCGACCCAGTGTGGGTCCCACATGGTCGTCCAGTCCATACGAAGAGCATAGCATGCAAATTCGTCCTGCCAAAGTAGCATGCGCGCGACCAACATATAACCTTAATTAGGGTTTGCGTCATATTACATGTGTCGTAAATCGATCACGAGCATCCATCTTCGCCATCCTGGATGAAGGGTGCAGGAATAAACTAAAGAGGTCCAGTGAGTATCTACATGATCACCGTGGACCATCTACCTCTATGACCGGCCGACCAGAGCAAGGAAGAACCATATGCCTCGATTCATGCACCCTGAAGGTGGCATGCCGTGTCCCTTTGGAAATATTTTACGGTACAGGATTCCCGTCGCAAATCAATCTTAGCCACTCCCCTTTACCGGTAAACTTAAGTGGCCTAGATCACGCCTTCATGGGACAGTGAGGTACGGATGTGTACAACAGGATGCCGTCAACACGCATGCCTGGTCGGTCCTGCCTAAAACACTTCTCATGCTTGGTTTAGTCCAAGCTGAAGAGAGATGCTAGCGCACCTCTTCAAAACCCTAATCAACGGTCGCAGATGAATATCGTAGATCATCTCGTCCGTTAAACTCTACCATCTTGGTTGGGCAGCTCAGTCTAGGAGTTAAACGTCCAATAAGATGCCGTAGTGACTACCATCCGTCACTCTACCACTCAGAGTGATTGGTCAAGGGAGAGCTTGCTTGCGTGGCCTCCAAACGGTCATTCGAAGATGGATAGGCATGCATCTGTTTTAAGATGATTAATCCGCGACCTACTCCATTAAGCTTTAAAACAGTGATGCTTCATCCATGCTGAGTATATTCGATGCATTACATGCATAGAATGCACATGATATTTCATAAATATTGACTTCCCAAATAACTTAGTTATTTAACCTAGCATCATATGCTACTTCCCGTGGGTCCCACGATCCACACTCGATACATCAAACATGTCACAAACTTGGGGATACTTACTGGGGTATTGGTCTGTCGGTCTACAGCGTGCAACATGCAACACGCCATCACAAGAACGTGTTAGGAAAGCATGGACTGTTAGCGATGATTGGAGAAGTGGTTTTAAAACGTGATCGTGGAATCACCCACATGACCCCACTACTCCATCACTCCACTTCCTACGAGATGAGGGTTTGGATATGACTTGTATAAATAGGCCCTTTTGCCCGTTTCAAAAACAATAGACAAGACAGACAGAAACCAAGTGTTGGTACAACGTATTCAAACACCCAGAGCTGATTTCTTATATTATTGCAAGCTAGCTTGGTATTCTGATACAAGTCATAAAAAACCAATACCTTCACAATCTCAACACCTTCTTCGCTTCCCTCCCTAAGATCAACCCCATCTCCTTAACTTTGTGATCAAAGCAAGTCTGGAACAACCATTTCTTGGTTTAGGCCCGAATTGTATAGATTGATCTCTCGAATCAAAAGCACTCTCATGCAGTGCATGTGTTTAAGGTTTAAATTCATTTCTCATCCACACACCCAAAATTACCAAAACCAGCAGAGATAGTTTTTACCCATAAACACTTTGTTACCAAGGTAACTTAAATTGAAAACCCTGATTTGGAGACTATATAAAGGAGAACTCTAGCAACTGGGAAACATAATCCCCACACCTTCTGTGTGACACTAGTTGTATGAGCTAGAGTCGGTTCTCCTTTAATCTTAGGTTTCTCACGAGACCTTGAAGGTGAACGACTTAAAGACTTCATTGGGATTGTGAATCCAGAACGATACTACTTTTCTTGTAGTTGTGTGATCTGATCTTGCTGTTTTTATCGTACGAGTACAATTGTAATAATTGGCTTGAGATTTCTATCTCCGATAGGCAAGATAAAAAGTCGTCACAAACATCTTCATCTCATCGTTTGTGATTCCACAATATATTTTTTCGTTGCGTCGATTAAGACTATTGTGAGGTGATTGATAATACTGAGATGTTCTTCGGGAATATGAGTCTTGTATATCAATTCTTGTTTACCTTGTTTTAAAAAAAGACGAAACAAAAATCATAGGTATTTCTATGGGAGACAAATTTATCTATTCATGTAGACTTTTCTGTGTGAGATAGATTTGTTTATTAAAGTATTCGACTTTGGGTCATAGCAACTCTTAGTTGTGGGTGAGATCAGCTAAGGGTATCAAGTGTGTAGTATCATGCTGGGATCAGAGACGTAAGGAGTGCAACTATACCTTAAATCAGTGTGTGATTGATTGGGGTTCAACTACAGTCCATACCAAAGTTAGTTTGTAGTAGGCTAGTGTCGTAGCGGCTTAATATAGTATGTGTTCAATCTGGACTAGGTCCCGGGGTTTTTTGCGGTTTCCTCGTTAACAAAAATTCTGGTGTCTGTGTTATTTCTTTTCCGCATTATATTTTGTTATATAATTGAAATATCATAGGTTGTGCGTTGAATCAATCAATTGGTAAATCCAACCTTTGGTTGTTGATTAAAATTGATTGATCCTTGAACATTGTTCTTTGGTACCGTTCAAGTTATTTCTCTGGTATTCAATCAGGCTCGCAGATTTCTATTTGTTTGAGCAAGGATTGAATAGAGAAATTGGGATATAATTCTTTGATATACTTTTTATTAAGATTGAGTCTGAATGTCTAGTTGATTCTCTTAAAAGTATATTGGAGTTAGTCCATACAGATTTCTAAGCGAAATATTGGGTGAGGTTGTTAGACCCCCGCTTTTTCAATTGGTATCAGAGTAGGCAAACACGTTTAAAGACCTCATAAGTCTGTGTTTATAGCAATCTGACTATATGGACAGTAAAGTCTCTATAAACGCTTCACCAGGATTAAATTCTGATCGTAAAGAAAGTTCTGAAAAACTTGTTATTCTCCATAAAAAGTTGGATGAACAAATATGGATCAACTTTGATCTTGTTGCAGAAATTTCAATGTATAAGGATTTGAAATCTATCAAAATTCCTTCAATGGATTTGAATAACTCTGTTTACCCTTCTCTGAAGAATGGTCGTAAGTTAGATGATAAACGAGGTTTAGACTTTGTAAAATCTGATGGGATTCAGACCTACTCAAACGAGATTAAAGATGTTGGTCCATGTATGTTCTGGGACTCTTACAATCACTTTCAACATACATGTATGTCCTTCCATAAAAGTTTAAAAGTTACAAGTAATCTTCATAAGAAAGCTGAACAACTGTTTACTTTTATAAAAGGATGTACAAAACTAAAAAGAAATCCTGAACATGATAGTAGTTTTAGTATGGGAGATTTTTCTTTAAAATCAACATCACCCTTTCAATGGTTTCTTGACAGTGGATGTAGCCGACATATGACTGGTGATCTCTTGTGGTTCGTAACTTCAAGTGACTATGAAGGAGGTCCGGTAATATTTGGATATGGGAGTTTCTACTACATAAGCAAGAAGGGGACGATCAAACTTCCCGGCGTTCCTAAAATCCATGATGAATTATACGTTAAAGGTATGACTGCCAACCTTCTTTCTATTAGCCAAATTTGTGACAAAGGCCATAGAGTTGTCTTCAATGCAAATGGGTGTGACATTGTAGACAAAGTTGGGAAAGTAATTTTTCAGGGAACTCGTGGTAAAAATAACTATTATCTTCTAGATACTCAGTTCAATAACTGTTACAATCTGACTAAGGTGGAATATACACATCTTTGGCATGAGCATTTTGGTCACATCAATTATCGTCTTCTAACTAAAATCATTAATAAAGAACTTGTTATAGGCATTCCCAAAATCAATCCAAAGATTGATGGTGTATGTGGTGCATGTCAAAGGGTAAACAAACGAAAGTTCACCATAAATCATCTCGAGATATTATCACTAAAGCTCCACTTGATTTAATTTATATGGACCTCTTTGGACCTATTCAACAACTCACGGTTGCGGGTAAGAAGTACACTTTAGTTATGGTAGATGATTACACCAGATTCACTTTGTTAGAGCATTGCTCAGTCGAACTCGTGAGCGTTTCTATCTCAAGATTGTTGTCAAGTTTGGTTTACAAAAATATAAGTCTTGATTTCTAGTCTACTTATAGCTAAGTCTCAAACTAGGATAAAAAGTGTAGTTGAGCTCTAGACTCCACGACGCTCAACATGCAAAGACGAAGAACTACTCAAGGAATTGGTGGATCTTCATTGAAAAAAGGTATGTGGAAACTTGAACTTATCTATCACTCAAAAGTCTATATACCCTATCTCCTATCTAATACAAAAGTCATATTGCTATATAGACTTCGATTATACACATTTGCTATTTCGAGCCGAGTTTATCTCGCCTATCCATTTCTCAAAATATGTGTTGGTAAGCTTTCATTTTGGCCAAGTTCATCTTTACAAGTGACGAAAGTCATGTTGATTATTTCAATATCTTGAAAATTTCTTTGATGAAAAATAGTGTGTGAATAACCTCTATTTAACATCCTCTAAGAATGTTTCAATGATTGAAATAAAGAGTTTATAACATGGAACCATCTTCGGATATAAGCAAGGGCGGAACTACTTGATGACTAGGGCTAGATTAAGCCATCCCCAACAAACCAAAAAACCATTTATTTTATAGCCTAATTTGAGTTGGATCACAATATGTATGTCAATTTTAGGCTTAAGCCAGCCCAAAAAAAAAAGATCAAGACCTCCCCATACTCAATGGCCAGTTCCGCCACTGGATATAAACATATAATATGTTCGCGCATTAGTGTATAAGTCCAAAACCAGGAACCAAATGTATGCATACTGTAGTTGCAGGAATTCCTACACTACACCCCATACAAGAATTCACCATGATCAACACATATTTGGAGATTAAGAACAACACTTTTATTGATTAATTCTCAGAAATGTTTGTAAGTACTGAATATCGCAAGATAATAGTTCACGAGTATCGTAATAAATAAAGGAGAAAAGAGTTATAAAATGATACGATGATAGAAGTAGCGCGGAGAAATATGAAGTTTTGCGAGGATGAAGTAATTTTGCGAGTATGAATTGTGATACTTCGCAATTCATATACACAATGTATAAGTTTTACTATAAATAGGAGTTCAAATGTAAAATTCGAGAGGTTCTTTTAGTGAGTGTTAGAAAATATCTTAGGAAAGAGAATAGAGAAAGTTGTAACTATTCTAATTCCATTTAGATACTTCTTTGTAATCAATTGAGAACATTAATAAGAAAATTGTTATTCATCATCAAGAACTTCTTGAGTTTTTACTAATTCTATTGAGGGTGTAGTTGTAGGTTATTCTGCAACTACATAATTGGCGCTAGAAATAGGGATTTGAAGAATTCTTGTACGTAAAAAATGACAAGAAGAAGAAACACATCGTAACCATTAACTCAAGTAAGAAGAAGTGTAAGACTTGCAGAAGGAGAAGAAAATATAACAAGAGAACCTAGTAGGAGAAGGAGTAATCGAAGAAATCAAGCTCAACAAATAATAGATCATGATCAAGTGAGTATACACACTTGGAGAACTAATACACCAGAAGAAGGAGATAGAGAACCACAAATCAGAGAAAATGGGAGGTTGATGGGAGGAACAATTCTTGAAAGAGAAAGGGAGATGTTAGAAACATTGAGACAAGGAATCCAAAAAGAACGAATGATCGAAGTCGAAGAACGTGCCAATTTAACAAGACAAAATCAAGAATTGAGGATGGAAACTGAGATACTACAAAGAAGGAAATCTCAAAGTGTTGCAAGATCAAATGTTAGAACAGAAAGAGAAGGGAAAAATTCACCGATAATCAATAATGAAAATAATATGCAAGAACAAGCGCAGAATCAAGGCGAAAGAAATCAAGAGAATCGTTTCATTTTAATACCAAACCACGAACAAAGCATGGGGAATTTACGAACAAGACCAAATCCTAGAGAAAACAATCAGAATCGAGAGGAAGAACAGAAACTTATGGAAGAAACTGAGAGACAACAAGCAATACATCAAAACAATCACGAGAATAGAGTAAGAAGACATGAAGAGGCTCGTAACAAACAAAATGTTGAGTATGAAAGAATTAAGAGAAGAATTGTAAACCAACAAACATAAGTGGAGAGGAATGAACCAAATTCTCAAATCATAGTACAAGCAAATCAAGAAGAAATAAATCACAAAAGAAGGAGAAATAAAGAAGAAGAAATTCCTGATATTCGCATGAGAAGAATGAGAAGAATAGAAAGGGAAGAACAAGAATTCCAAGATGCTCTGCGACTGAACAATTATGATAATTTAGAAAGAAGATATTTGCAAAATTATGCAAATGAAAACATTAATGAAGAATATGATAGAATGCGAAGTATCGCAATGCGGAGGAAGCGCAAGAACGTAGAAGAAGAGAAGTCAAAGATTAAAAAGACCAATGGATGAGAATTCTGAGGCAAATGCACGAATCTTTCGAGAATTAGCAGAAATGAGAGGGATGATAAACAATAGAAGAGGAGGACATAGAAGGCAATTAGATGAAGCAATAGAAGAAGTCATGAGGACTCCATTTGCTAGAGAAGTACAATTGGGAGGAATTCCACCAAAATGCAACTTGCCCACACTTACCAAGTATCTTTGATGGGACTTCATGTGCTATTCAAGACATTAAAGCATACATAAGATGCATGTTACAATGGGAAAATCATGATGATGTGTTATGCAAGTACTTCGCATCGAGTTTAACAGGGAAGCTTTAAAGTGGTTCAAGGACTCCCTAAGAACACTATTACGCTATTCACCATTTGCAAGCAACTTTCCTTGGAGCATATATCACAAATCACTCTTCACGGCTTGGTATTGAAGATGTATTTGGTTTAAAACAAAGAGTGGGTGAAAGTTTGAAGCATTTGGTAAGACGATGGAAGACTATGTGCGTGATATGGCAGGCGTGTGGATGAGAGATACTTGATTCGTCCTTCATAAATGCGATGTTCGCAACTCAACAATTATATGTTCAAATCTTCTTAAGAAAGAATTCCATAATAATGACAGAGTTACGAAATTGCAAGAAGAATACATTACACTAGAGGAAAAGCAAAAATAGTATGGAGTCATATCCAAAAGAGAAAACACTAGCAATCAAGAGGGAGGAGCAAATTTACTTCCCAAAATAATCAATATAGTAGCAGTGTACTTCGCAAACATCCTCACAAACTTCTTCGCAAATTTCGAAGAGAAGAAAATCAATGATAGCCAGCCAAAAATAGTAGCAATGGGCAGTAGAGATCAAGAAGAGTATGATAGAGAGAAGAATTTCTATAATCGAATAGGAAATAACCAAATTCCAAGATTAGATCAACAACAAGAAAATTATGGGGGACAAAGGCAAAATTATTTTGGACAAGGGAACCAGAGACAAAATTATAACAACGGTCATGGAGGTCAAAGAATGGTAAGGGAAGAGATAAAGTTTCCACCTTTGAATACAAGTGTAGAAAAGATATGGCAAGAAATTATCCTGGTAGAGAATATACCAACTCCATGGAACATGGGAAAGGAACCACCAATGGGTCCAAGAAGTCATGAATTTTGTTCATATCATCATTTTCATGGACATTCTACAAATAATTTCCATAATATCAAGAGGATAATCTTGCGAATGATTGATCAAGGAAAGCTAAATCAATTTTTACTTAAGCATACACGTCAAACAATTACCACAAAGCTCCAAATATAACTCGCAGGGAGAACACAACAAAAGAAAAGGGAGAAGAAATCCTACATATAGAAGTGGGATCAAAAGCAAGGAATGTTTTCTGTAATTCCATTGTTCATTCATATAAAACCATAGAGGATTTTCATGATAATGTATTAAGCAGGGTATATGCGAGGGATGGTGAAGGAAAGGAAGTAATGAACATCGCAAAAATTTCACGACTTGAAGATTGGCAAACGTAAAATTTCTTTTCAAGCCACCTAAATTCCGTAAGTTGTGAAGCACATGATAATCCATTGGTAGTAAGATTAGCAATCTACATGAATATGGAAGAAAACGAAGATGATATGGAGGAAGAATCAATTGGTCTTAATAAGATTTTGATTGATACGGAAGTTCTCCATCAATATCCTCTTCTATTCTCGCTTTTACAAAAATATGGGGGAAAAGATGCAGATTTAATACCTTCTACTTACAGAATTTATGGTTTTAATGGAACTGCCAACAAGCCCAAAGGAGAAGTGAGCATGCGAATTCCATTAAGTGGAATGCGAACCAAATTTTGTTCTCAAGGCTGTTGATGCTCGAATCACCATATAATGCTTTGATAGGAAGACCATGGCTTCATGGAATTCTAGGCATAGCTTCACTCTACATCAGTTCATAAAGTTTCCTCATATGAAGGGTATTGGAATTATCAAGGGTGATTGGGTGAGGGAAAGAAATGTTACGATACAGAAGTAGAAGTTTGCGAAGGAAAAAACTGTGAGAAGGAAAATTGGAGAAAAAGAGCAAAGGCTGTGAAAAGAAGTGAAAATTTAATAGGCAAGGATTAAGGAAAAAGAGAATAAAGTTACGATGATAATCATACAAGAAATTTACGATGAAAATAAGGGATTGTGATTTGCGAAGAAAGAAGAAGGAAAATAATAAAACAAGAAGGTAATCAGTATGTTTGCTCGTGGAAATAAGGTATGTGGCAAAACAAAATTTTTATTTCATGATAAATTTTACTAATATTGTTTGCTCGGCAGGAAATTGGGAAAAGTTACGAATTTGAAATTTATATTCCGACTAAAATTTCATTAATTTGCGAATAAAAGACCGCAACTGCGATCAGCCTCCAAAAAAAGAAAGAAAGCCGCAGAAAATTTTATATAGCCGAAAATTTATACAAACCTTTGTATGCGTAACCCTAGTTCGCAAGCTATATTTCGTAAGAGGCAAAGTCCTAAAGTACGTCATTTAAGGGGGTACCTATAACGTGGCTAAGGGTAACCGGAACACCACCAAGGGCCCTTAGTACATGGTAAAAATTTTGGGGGTACAACCCAATAATGGGGTACCTATCCGGGTTAGACACCTTGGATTCTCACCTAATCTAGCAACATTACGCAACATAAAATGCGGTGTAAGAGGATT
Source organism: Papaver bracteatum (assembly GCA_023529315.1). Lineage (NCBI taxonomy): Eukaryota > Viridiplantae > Streptophyta > Magnoliopsida > Ranunculales > Papaveraceae > Papaver > Papaver bracteatum. The sequence goes on along the minus strand of JAJJWX010001400.1, from coordinate 598 downwards.
TAGGTTGGGCGACTAAGGCATACCCGTTCTTTCCCAAGAAGTGCAGAAAACGATCAAGGCGTCGAGGTACGCGGTTGAGTCAAGAGTGCCGGGTGAGGTTGAACCACATCTGCCATTTTTGACAAGTCTTGGCAAATGATGCACTTGGCCCAAAGATACCCCATAGGGTGCAACCTCAGTAACTATAAGCCCTATAGGCAAAAAGGATAAGAGGTTGCGATCAAAAGTCAAGCTGTTGGAAGAACCTAGGATGGGAAGAGCTAAGCTTGTATGGTCGTATGTACGCTTCCTTGAAGGGGAAATCAGGGGGAAGATAAAGGGCAGCACCCTCCATTAGGGAGCTGATACGTGCTATAAGACGCAAATGTCACGAGGCTTCTTGTTTGCGAAAACATCAAGGCTTGTCATATTTGTGCAACAAAAATGAAGTTCTCACAGCCTTCTAAAAAAAAAAAAAAAAAAGAATAAAGAACTCGAGAACATAATAAAGAAGTTAAGATGAGATCAATGGGTCACCACATGAAAGTGTGGAGACGTCCCCGCGATTTCATCGCAAGACGGCAATGTCATGGGGCTTTATGTTCGCAAGAATATTTAG